>APFE030078365.1:0-56182 GCA_000404065.3 Pinus taeda | reverse complement strand
ATAATAAATAGGCCTTCGAGCCTCATTGTAACACAAGTTCGGAACAGTTCAGAGACATGTAGCCACACATCTCTTCTAAGAGATAAGCTACCATAGTCTTAGCTGGTTTATTTCCAATTCTGGTTGTAAGCATATTTCAGTATTTTCCATTAATGAAATGAAGTGTTATTTCCGCTGCATCTCTTTATTTGTGGTTATCGCATCTCTGTATTTATGGTTATCTCTGTAATCTATTGCGTTCCTATTTAAATCCGGATCAGATACCTACAGTATGCCTCTGATATTGAAGTGACACCTCATCAATTGATGCATATTCTGGAATGCCCCTTGTCAGGACTTCCAAGTTGCGTTCCACCTCAATGATCGGGTCAACTCCCTCCTCATAGGGAGCATCCTCTATTTATCGTGCCACTCTCCTGGATATTGGAGAAACCCCTGGAGGTCTCTCTGGTCCAACATCTACGAAAATCACAACTGTCAAATCTCAATACACATAAAAAAAAAAATCAAAAACATCAAAAACTTTAAAAAACTGGTTTTTACCTGCATCGGTCCATTATGCACCTAGTGGAAGTGGAAGGTTGGTATATCCTCAAAAATATGTTCCAGTGTATGCCCAATCATATACCATGATTAGTTTTTATCGCAACCATCCAAAAAATGTCAAGGGAAATGGCATCCGCTGACCACCTCCATCTTGAGGCATCAACTCACCCCACCTCATCAACCATGGATCTTTGGGCATTGGTGCATCTGCTTCTATCACTGATATCAAAATAATGGTACATGTTCCAAGAAGAACATCACTCGGATGGATCCATAGCTGAACTGTTTCAACTTTCCTAACTTGTACTTCATGCGTTGGCTCTTTATATTGACCAACAATCCCTCACACTAGTTAAAATTTTTGGGACTTAGACAATCAATGGCGTACTGGAAATGAGACTTTGTTTCTTCATGCAAATACTAAGCCCCAACTAATTGGGCCATAGTATGAAGGATTGTTCTTAGTGGGATATTAGTGATGGTATTTATATCTATCTTCCCACTCTGAGTTTTTGGATTTCCTAGGGAATGTCTCACAATCAACATATTCATGATCTCCCCTCTAGTTCTAGAACCGAATAGCTGAATTTGTTGTCCCTTTTTGGACAAACCAGTAATGAAATAGATGTATGTGACATCTATCTCAAGTTCTTGGTCCCTAATCATAAATAGTTGGCGATCCACATCCCACCAACCAATCCAATGCAATAGTAACTCAACCTAGCTATTAATCACAGGAATCTGGAAGAGTTGTAGTAACCCACAGTCTTGAAGGGCAGCAATGCAATTTGGGTCCTGGGTTGCTTGATGGTATTTGGTTTCGTGTCCTCTTTCTTTCCATCCGATCACCATTCTTGGTTTATTAAGCTATGTAACATCCATAAAACAAAATTTCATGAGTTTCTACGGAAACAAATCATTAAACATGGATATTTTCCAAAAAAATTGCAACTCGACGTTAGAGCGTCTATTTGTGTACTTTTTTGCACTGCCACAATTGGCCGTAGGGTGAGAAGCATGGGTTTGATGGGGAAAACTCACATTGATCACCCTCAACATAAATTTTTGCTAATCCCTCCTTACATCCTAATATGTGGATGGAAATGCATGAAATTACAACCAAATTGAAGGAAAGGGACAGATCTCTTACCTACAATGAACAACTCAACCAATGGTGTCTAAACTTGGTCGTACTCCTTACCTGAAGATTGAGGTAAAATAGGGTAAAAATGCTCTCTGATTTGCAAAATGGTAGAATGGTAAAAATGATTTACTTTTTTGAGATTTTATAAGTTTTTAAATGACATTTTTCCCAAATTAGGGCATATTTCACTTATGTTTTAATATTTTTCCTCGAAATGGGTAATGTGCATTTCACTTCTGCAATGACAGGTCATGGAACATGGTGACGATGATTAATTATGACTCATTCAACGAGTTTTATTTTATCACTTTTTAGGACTCGTAAATAACAAATGAAAAAGCGACCCCTTGGAGTTATCGTAAAGCTCTTTCATGACTCTCGAAACATGAAAATATTGTTAGTACTTGTCGTTTTAGACTCATTAAAGTAAATGAAATGACGTCTACTAGAGAACAATCCTATATACTTCCATACATGAAACGAGATTTCACCCTCGGGATACAACACTGGTAGATAACGACCACTGCTAGGTTTTTAGACATCAAAACATGTCTCTAACCTAAACCATTAAATGTTTGTGTTAGGTTCCAAATGCTCCTTAGGTTAATTAAGTAAATTTTAATATTCATCTTGAATTATGTTTTAATTTTGGGCTAAAAATGATGTCACGTGAATCCCTAAGATGGAGCTATATGACCAAAGGAAAACTTTCCACTTCGATGAAAGCTAGACTAATCAAGGGAATACATTTCAATCAATAATGCATCAAACAACATGCCTTCCACTAACTTTCACTTTCCAAATGAAATACTCAAAATTAAAAATGATGTTAGATCTAAGACTTTTGTGATCCATCAATTTAGAGAAAATTCTTCCGGATTAATCACATCGTAAGGATTGGGTCGACGTTTTGACCCAGCTAATGTGGTTCATCCTCAGGACAAGGTGAGAAAATCATCAATTTGAGATAATAAATAGCATGGATGCATCATTGTCTAGTGCTAGCCGTTAGTGAAATAAATTCATTTGGTTAAAAATTCAGTTGTTATGTAATAAATAATTATTTATTATCGAGATAGTCGCAACTTATTAATTAAATAATAATATAATCTAATAGAATAATATTAAAGACAAGGGTTGACCTAGTCAATGGGACTTAAGAAGAAAACTAGTCGTTGACTAGTAAAAATGATTTTCACTTTTACTAAGATGCACTTATGTAAATGATGTTTTTTCCTTGATTTTCGAGTGTTCTAATGCAACTAAAGCATCAACTAAAGAAAAATGAAAATCTGATTCAAATTCTCTAATGCAACTAATGCATCAACCAAAGCAACCCCAAATCTAATTCAAAAGCACCTAAATGAAAATATTTTTCACTTTTCTTTTTGAACCAATAGATGATGCACTCTTTCAGCTTAAAAATCAAATAATGTAATCTATGTTTGATTAAAATCAAAGATGATTTCCAAATTCAAAAGACCTAATGCAACTTGAAAAGAAACTTTGTGAAAGAGAAGCTAAAACAAATGCAAACTAATGTTTTCAATGATTTTCGTAGAAATCAAGACTCAATCAATCAACAAATCAGTATCTCAGTGATAAAAACAAAGAGAAAGTGATGACTAATTGACCTATAAACCCTAGAACTCAACCAAATTTCACTTCAAGCACTTCAAAGCCAAAGAGACTAATTTTCTAATTAACCAAGACAACCAAACAAAAGTACTAGCAAATCCAGACATAGAGGATAGGAAAAGACCTTCAGAGGCGAGGACACAATGGATTCTAGGGTAGAAACCCTATTTTTCTCAAATATTTGAGATCAATGAGATTGTTAAAGCCAAACCCTTGCTGAAAGTGGTTTCAGCAGGACTATTTTAATGAAAAGCGCATTGGTAGTGTGACTGTTCATGTCAAAAATGCATTGGATGAGAAAATTGGTAAAAAAATAAAAAGAGTTTCAACAAACAATCCAAACTTAACATTCTAAAGTAGTGATTAGACAATGTCCAAACCTATATTGACAAACACTAACTAGTAATTCAATGGTCGGTCAAACTAATCAAAAGGCCAAATCAAGAAAAGAGATGAAGAGGTTATAGCTTCCCTAACAGAGTCGCCATTTTGTTGTGAAGATAAATCCCCTCTGCAGACAGAGGAGATCTCTATATCCCAATGAGTGGGTCTAGCAACAAACTGAACAAACTAATGCAAACTTTCCTAGCCTATGTTTGAAAATGTAGAGAAACCTACCTCACTCTGATGCTACTTTCTCAATCCTTTGATGATGACTTCGATCCCTTAGCTTCTAGGCTCACTCCTTGCTTGTTCCTTATGTCCAAGTACCTGCGAGAGAAAGCAAAGGAAAATCCAAAATACAAGAGCATACATAGTATATATCAAACATAAACTACTCGATATATCAAGAAGTATCAAGCCAAATGCATAAATATTTAGACATTTATGGAAAGTGAACATCATATGCATACATTAATAAATAAAAAAGGGAAGCATACAAACATTGCATTAATGTTGGAAACCTACTTTTAGTGGATTTCCACATCCAATTCAAGAATATTCAAGCACTCCTTCTCCAAGTTAGATGGGTAGCATGTAGGCATAATCTTAGCATAGGAATGTAGGTAATCAATGACCAACCATTTGGGAATGGAGGGGATTTGATTTATAGGAAAGGAGAGGGATTTAGGGATCCACAAAAGGGGGAGGAAGGTCCATATCTCAAGGGGAAGGCCCTTAAAGGTAAGATCAAGAGTTCCAAATGGGAGAGCTCAACCATATCTCTACCCAACAACATCCATCTTGCTATTTCTCGAAGTTTCCAGCATACAAAGCTTCTCCTCCAATTTGATAAAACCTGCAAGAAGAGGTTCAACGTGGGATTTCATATCAAAACCCACATTGGTAGTGCTAGGTCAAATAATTGAAACCTTCCATCAGTACAGGAAAGCAATGGAGAAAAGAGCACTGGTCCTAAAATTTAGGTTTTCTGTCAACCTTCTCCAAAATTAACTCAGGGCAATTTTTCTTCTATTCTTCAAGGATGTTTCAGTATGTGTTTCATGATGAGTACACTTCACAGTTGTCAACATTTTGGTACTTCAGGATGTGGAACAGGAAATGTGACAAAATATTGTGTAACAATGGTAGACACGAAAAATATCAAGGCCGTCATCGAATAGATGGCACTAGCCGATGTTCATGAAATACGTAGTTTCATGGGCATGTCTAGGTATTATCACAAATTTTTTGAAGGGTTTTTGAAGATAGAAACCCCCATTAATAAAATCCAAAAAAAGAATAAGAAGTTCAATTGGAATGAAAAATATGAATATACATTCCAAAGCTTAAAATAATTACTAACGATGGCACCAATCCTAAAAGTACCAGATATGTAGGAATTTTTGGTTTGCAGTGATGCCTCCAAGGAAGGATTGGGTTTCGTATTGATACAAGAAGGAAGAGTAATAGAATATGCGTCAAGAAAAATTAGAACCCATGAGGAGAACTATAAAACACATGATCTAGAAATGGTAGCTAATTTTTATCCCCTAAAGATTTGGAGACACTACCTACTAGGAAGGAAGTTTGAACTAAGGACTAACCATTGTGGGCTACAACACATATTCACCTATGATCATTTAAACACCAGAAAGATAAGGTGGTTAGAATTAATAAGTGAATATGAATTTTATATTACTTACATAAAAGGAATTGTAAACAGGGTGGAAGATGCTTTAAGTAGGATAGCTTGAATATTTTTAGCGATTTCCTTAAAGCCAAGCCTGAGGAGGAATTTTCTCAATTTACAAGGTTAGGACACTTAGTACCAGGAAGTTAGAAAGAGTTTAATGGATGATGAAATAATGAACCCAAAGTGTTAAGGGTACTCCCGAGATAATGATGGAATACTACGATTGCATGGAATAATACATGTATCGTCAAATGAAGATATACATCAACTAATCTTGAGCACAACAAATCTACCAGTATACATGGCACACATTAGCATCAAGAAGATGAGTGTAGACCTGAAACCACTCTTCTTTTGGAAGGGGATGAAGGACATTGTAAACTTTGTAGCGAGATGTTTAGAGTGTCAGTGAGTGGAAGGTGAGCACAAATATGCAACAGTGTCATTGCAGCCCCATGAGGTACAAGAGTCTAAATGGGAAGTTATATCAATGGATTTCATTGTGGGACTACCAATGACCACAAGAAGGCATGATTCCATATTTTTAGTGGTAGACACATTGACTAGGAGCACCCATTTTATATCAATTAAGACTTCATATAAGTCGCTTAAGATAGCCAAAGTTTTTATTGATGAGATTGTGAGATTACATGGAGTGCCAAGGAGGATCATATTAGATAGGGGGCAATGTTTATAGGAATGTTTTTGATCAATTTATAAGAAACCTTGGGAACCCAATTGAACTTCAACATTTCTCAACACCCTAAGGCAGATAGTCAAACAAAAAAGGATTAATCAAATCCCCTAGGACATGTTACAAATGTATGTAAAGGATCAACAAAAGTTATGGCGAGATTTTTTACCACTGTTTAAATTTTCTTACAATAACAGTTATCAAATTTCCATCAAAGTGGCACAATTTGAGTTCTTTTATGGGAGGCCTTGCAGAACACCTCTTAGTTGGGATCAACTAGATGATCGAGTATTAATAGGACAAGAATTAGTACAAGAGATGAAGAACAAATGACCAATATTAAGGGGAGGCTTAAAGAAGAACAAGATTGACATTAGAGCTATATTGATGCTCATTTGATGGATTGAAGTTATGAAGTGGGAGATAGGGTGTTTTTTAAAGTAAGACCCCAAAAAATCTCGATAAAGTTTGGGAAGTGAATAAAATTATCTCCACAATTTGTGGGAAAATTTGAAATCATAGGAAGTAAAGAAGCAGTGGGATATAGGCTCAGTTTACCTACATCACTAGAACGCATGCATGATGTGTTCCATGTGTTCATATTGCATCATTATATTTCAGATCCTTTGCATGTTATTGACTTACGTCATTTGTAGATGTTAGATGAGGGAATGGTGATGGTCGAACCAATTCACATACTAGACCAATGAACTTTGTAGCTTAGAGGATGATTGGTGGACCAAGTTAAGGTCTAGTGGGATAGTTATAGTCCTAGTTCAGCCACTTGGGAGGATGCCGAGGAGATGCATCACCATTTTCCTTTACTTTTCTAAGGACTTTGGGACGAATTCCATTGTTAAGAGTGGGTGTATGTAGTGCACTACTCTAGTTGAATGACCTAGATATGATAATAGACTTGATATAGCCTTAGGGATCATACATTATTCTTTTAGGACCTTAAATTGAGGATCCATATATTTAACTTTTACTATTGTAAGTGTGACAATAATCATTTTCTAGTTTGATGTTATGATAATAATAGTTATGATGGACATGTTTATGACCTGGTCTAGCCATGTGATGAATTCATTATGTTGTATGTTTATATTAGTTCTTATTCACAGTTAACAAAGATGTTGATATTTAACTTTTACTATTAGTGGATGTGATAATAATTGTTATCTAGTTTCATGTTATGATGATAATAGCTTTGATGGATGTGTTTTATGACTAGGTATAATTATGCAATGGATTTATTATGTTGTATGTTTACACTAGTTCTTTCTGAGAATTAATGAAGATGTTGATGAGTTTTTCATGGTTATGATTTAGCATAAGCAATTATATCAATGACCAGTACTAAGAACAAATATTATTAATGATTATTGAGTGTGGTAGGAGACCATTCACTTACATGTGATGAGTACCTCTGATTTGATTTGAATTGCATACTATTGTCTCAAAAAAAAAAAAAAAAAATTAAAAATTGTGTTGTGAATTCTAAGGACATGTTAGTGGCTACATGCACAAGTTAGTTGCTTGGTCGAATGACTCACACATGGGTGATGGGGTTGTATAGATAGATGTAACTTCATGGGAGGGGTGGAAAAATGTTGTTGATTTTATCCGCTAGCACTCCCACTATGACTTGGAATGAAAGTTGTTGGGACACCTTCGCCTTGAAGATCATGATCTTGTGGGGGCAAAACTTTGATTGGGTTGCTCATGAGGAATTTAATGGGGGGCACACATCTAGGTGGGTTCCTTGATCCCCAACAACCTTAGTCGCACTATAGAGGGTGACATAGGAGAGGATAACTGTCTCCATAAACACACTTAGTTTTCCCCTCATAGTCACTAGATGCCTGAAGGGAAAGTGACATGACACCATGTTAGGCCTCTATACTACTAGTGTAACCTATTATTGTTATTAGTACAACCCCCTTATTATATTGTTGTACCCATGTAGTCCGCATATTGTTATTATTGTGCCCCATAGAAGCCCACTATTATTATTATTGTGCCCTTACATTATTATTGTTATGTCATCTCTGATTATATTATGACCCCTTAGACTCCTATTAAATAGAAAGGAGGTCTTGTCATTTGTATCATCCAAGAATTATTCATTTGTGTAATGTAAAGGAGGTTTCCCCCTCGAAGAGGCTGAATTGTAAGGCATTCAACTATCTTTTCTATCCTTTTGTGAGCTGGTTTCATAACATTTGGTATTCGAGCTTTGGATTCTAGGGTTTCACTGCTCCAAATAGGTCATCATGGCATTTTCACTATAATTTTTTTCTGCAGCGTTTTAGAAGAGGAAAAAAACCCATTTGAGATGAAATCGTGTTGAACCTCGGGTCTGAATTTCAGAGCTTTTCGCACAATATTTGTGGAGATATGATCTGAGGAAGTTGGTCTTTTTGTAGACTCCTGAATTTCATTCCAAATAGGTGACCTTGGGAAAATCATCATAACTATCTCTCTGGGCATCAGATTGCAATTTCGTAAGAAGTTACAAAAAGAGGACGGACTATAGTTTCCTATGTATAATTTTCAGATCCTAAGGTAAAAACAGTGACACGTGGAACTTCATACAAGTTCGCTCTTCTGAAAAGGTACATAATTAGGTCATGTTTGGAGATTATGCATAACTCTTTCGTGGAGAATCTAAATTCGATTAGACTGGTGGCATTGGAAAGAGGACGCAGAGGTCTACTGTAGATCGCAATTTCAAAACTTAAAGATCCGAAAGTACAAAGTTACAGTCATTTCAAGATCGAACTCCTAAATCAAGAAAAAGCAAGATGAGGAAGTTTGATGGCAAGGATCCAATAAATTGGATACTACAGATGGAGAAATATTTCGATCTACATGAGGTGCAACTATTACAAAAGGTACGTATTGCATCTTCATATTTAGAACCAGATCAACTTTTATGGTATAAAGGGCTTTGTTCTCCTAAACCACTTGTTACGTGGTCAATTTTCATAGAGGAAATGATAGCACATTATGAGGATACAAAGCGAAACTCCTTCTTTAGCCAATTGATAAATCTCAAACAAAAGGGTTCAATGGAAGAGAACATTGAGGACTTTCAAAAATTGAATAGAAGGGTAAATTATATTCCAGAGAAGCAAATGATTGATGTCTTCATAGGGTCTTTAAAGGATAACGTTCAACATGAGGTTCGTTTTTGGGAACCTGATTCATTGGAGGAGGCATTTAAGTTGGCAAGAAAAATTGAAAGTGAAATTATGCAAACAATGAATCCCACCACTCATGAATATAATTATGAAAGTGTTTCTTATCCTAGCCTTCCACAACCTACAAGGATTACACCACAACAATTGGAAGAGAAAAGAGAAAAGGGGCTTTGTTACAATTGTGATATCAAATCCACTAAAGTTCATAAGTGTGTTGAGAAGAAATTATTTTACATAGAGTATGAAGAGGAGGAAGAAAAGGATCAAGAAACATCAAAAGAAGAGGATATACTCTAGGAACAAACCCTAGAGAAAGAAGAAATGAAACTGATCATATCTTGTAAAGCATTGACAAGAATTACTACTCCTCAAACTCTCAAGATAGAAGGACATATCAAGAAGAAAAAGGTTCAAGAACTGAAAGATCATATCGAGAAAGCAGAAATGAATCCAACCATATCTTGTAATGCATTGGCAGGAATTACCACTCCTCAAACTATCAATATAGAAGGACATATCTAGAAGAAAAATGTTCAAGAAGTGAAAGATCAAATCAAGCATCAAGAAATGAATCCGACCATATCATGTAAATCATTGGAAGAAATTATCACTCCTCAAGCTCTTAATATAGAAGGACATATCAAGAAGAAAAAGGTTCAAGCAGTGAAATATCACATTGAGCATCAACAACAAGTTCTCCAACTTTTAAAGTATAATGCCACTTTGGTGCAGAATTGAATGAAACAACACGTAGATCAACATCACAGTGAAAAAAGTTTTGATGTAGGTGATTGGGTATTTTTACGGCTACATCTCAAGCAAGCTATTTATGAGAAGGAATGTTGGCAATACTACATGCACTTAAGAAATGGAAACTTTACCCAATGGGAAGACACTTCAAGGTAAAAATGGATCATGATAGTCTTAAATAATTTTTAGAACAAATATTATCTTTAGAAGAATAGAAAAAATGGTCCACAAATATGTTGGGTTATGACTTTGACATCATCTACAGAAAAGGGAAGAAAATTTTGTTGCAGATGCACTCTCAAGAAAGAATGAGGATGTGGAAGCATTGTTTTGTGCTATTTCTATTATCCAACCAGATTGGATAAATTAAGCAAGGGATGAATGGAAAAAGGACAAAGAAGTGTGGCCACTCATTCAAAAGTTGCAGAATATCCCAATTCAAACAATATTACCAGAACTTGAAGAGGAAGGAAAAATCATATTGGAACCTGGAGCAATCATAGAAACAAGAACCCAATAGCTAGGAAATAGATCAATTTCAGAGTATCTCATCAAGTGGAAGAACATACCCACTGAATATTCCACTTGGGAGGACAATAATTTTATACAAAAGCATCAAGAACTACCCAAGTGTTGAGGAAAACACTTTTTGAAGGAGAGGGGCATGTTAGGCCCCTTTACTACTAGTGTAACCCCTTATTGTTATTTGTACAACCCTCTTATTATATTATTGTACCCATGTAGTCCCCATATTGTTATTATTGTGCCCCATTGAAGCCCACTATTGTTGTTATTGTGCCCTTACATTATTACTGTTATGTCGGCTCTGATTATATTATGACCCCTTAGACTCCTATATAGAAAGGAGGTCTTGTCATTTGTATCATCCAAGAATTGTTCATTTGTGTAATGTAAAGGAGGTTTCCCCCTCGAAGAGGCTAAATTCTAAGGCGTTCAACTATCTTTTCTATCTTTTTGTGAGTTGGTTTCATAACGCACTATTCAAACTTCGAGGGAATTTCTTGAAGGGAACAACCAACTTGGCATCCTTGGCATCAAGAAGAAACCGATTTCCGTGGCACCCTTGAAACTTTAAGAGAGTTTGTTAAAGGGAATGACTAAGTTGGCATCCATAACATCAATAATAAACCGCTGAAATATAATTAATATCTGATAATCATACTAATTCACATAATGTAGTAAGTGAGGTTTTAGAACCAAGTTAACTAAATCAAGACTAAACCTTGGGGTAAAGAGAAACTAGGAATAAATAAGAAGATTAGACCAATTGAGTAACTATAACCTTCCCACATTTGGAAAATCTTAGGTAGATAATGTGCAGATAAAGTAACTCCAAAATATGTCAGTGTTTTAAATTAACAAAAAGGGGAAAATGATATAGAGTTAAAAAGAAACATTAATCCTATTATAGTTTAACCTCATTGAAAAAAGAGGGTGGTGAATGAAAATAAAGAATAATAATTTAAATTAGAGAAATTTAGTTTCATGAGAAAACCTCCATGTGGAAAGAGCCAACACAAGGATCTCCATATAAGAGTCAATTTGAGATAAACTAGGGTGTATTTGGGGAACCAAATATGAGACCTACGAGTTGAATTCAGTAATGAACACAAAATAAGGAGCATAAAAGAGGGGTCAAGAGACAACTAGGAGAAGAAATAGAGAATCATGTTGGGGTGAGGGAAAATATTATTTTTAAATAAGAATTTAAGTAAATAATTTAGGAGATACTTGGTGAGAGGATGGCACATGGATGGGTGACAAATCAAACTTTTATATTAATAAAAATAATTATTTTTGCATGAACTGACAAGTGTTACCTATTAAGCCTCCTATAAAAGAAGAAGCAAGCTATGGGAGAGGGATCAATTTTTCCCTACTGTTAGATGGATTACATAAGTCTACTCTGAGTGACTGTGAAGTCTATAGTGAGTTTGGTGTGGTGGAGGCCATTAGAGAGGGAACTCTTGAGCCAAGAGTACCCTCCTCCATCAGCTAGTATTCTTCCTCTCCTTTATAACCCCATTGTAGTTCGGGGGTCTGTGTGGAAGAATAGTACCCAAGGAGTAGGTTGGGAGGTCAACTAGTGAGTCAATGACGTTTAGTTGGGAAACAACATCCTCCACGCGTGTACGTGAACAACAAAAAGGGAGTGCAAGAAGAAACCAAGCCGAGATCAAATCTCCACCCCTTTGTTGAATGGTACCTCGTTTTTCCATAAATTTCTATTACATGCTTGATAATTACCAAATTGTAAAAGTGGAGGATATATAACGATTGAATTGTAAATTTATGGACCATTGATGTATGTGCCTTAAAATTAATACGTGATTCTCATGTTAAAGTGTTTTTAATTACTATCTGATTTTCATAATGAATGTTGTGAATGGATGATTTGTTTAAAATGGAAATATTTATTTGTTTTTTATTTGCAACATGATATCTTAAACTTCATTACTTATTTGTTAATAAAATACGCGCATGTTTTCCTACATCTAATAACTAGTTTCTATTATGTTGAGTTGGGTTTCTGTGTGTGTATATTCGTCCTAAGGGAGGTCCCTACACATTGTTTATCATTAGCGAAAAACATTTAGATGACATGGTCTAAAGACACATTCACTCATTGTGGATAGGCTCCTTGATTTCTTCATCCATCTATTTTTAAGAAAATCACACTCTTCAAGATTTCATCTTTGTTATTGTCATTCAAACTTCCCCAATTCTCTTTGCATCTCCCCCTTTGTTGTTATTTTTCACCACAAGCTTTACTTTTAATGAGCTACCTTGGAAAGACAACTATTGTAATGGTTTATTTTAACTTCCAAGTAAAATTTAGACATTTTATCAACTTCACCTAAAAAATGCCCTTTGCAAAGTTTACAAAAGATTTTGACAAGGATCCAATTTGAGCTACAAGAAACCTTAGGAAGCCTCTTGTATTCCAAGTAATTTATCTTTTCCTTGTACATTAAGTACCCATTCATAACGATATTCTCAATGGGGGAAGATTCACCTCTTTGAGGAGGATAAGATAGGGTGTATCACCTTTAATTTTAAGATTAAAAGTTATAAAATGCTTTTGGATTTGCTCTATATTTTTTCATGATCCTCTAGAGATATGTAACCTGAAACCTCATAATCATATGGAATGATAAGAGTGATGAGTTTCTCAAAGAAGAGTTTCTTTTTATTCTATCTAGCTCAAAGTTCAATGATTTACAACTATTTCGAAGTTCATGATGAGCTTTCCACCCTCTATTTATCATTTTCTCAATATTGTAGGTCCAATCAAGTTTGTAATGAAGATCAATTCCAAGGAATTTGTATGAATTCATTTCTTCCAAGCTTTTATTATCATGCATGAAATTAGCATTAAGTGGTATTCTTAATTTTATTTCCAAAATATTTATTTTATCAATATTAACAATCATACCCATACTAGGACATAAATGCTCGAGAATTTTTAGTCACCATAAGAACAATATCATTAGCATAAAGAAGAATGATAATTACATTATAAATTATTCAGAGGTCTCTTAACAAAATAAATGTGATGCATAATACATTGAACTTAAGACATGATTTATGCATTTAGATTAAAATTTTACTTAGTAAGATGGTATACGATCTTTGTAAGAACACTATCATGATGATGTAGTCTAGAAAGGTGACTCTTTAGCCAATTTCTAATATATTTTCCAATCCATTTTTTCTATTTTATTTTTTATGATTAGAGGAATTGGTAATTGGGTGGATCTCGCATTGATATGATACAAGAGTTTTTTTAAAACTGCCACTATAACCTACAAGTGTCTCCACATGGCCCCACACATGTTACACAAGCTAGTTGAGGTTTGAACCACTAATGTCACATGGAGTGCCTTAACACTACACCTTATCAACAACTAATTTGCAACCCAAGGGTAGCAAATTAATCTAAGTTGTAAGACTTATATTCGATACTTAAGAGCAACACTGCAAAATACAAATATAATGTACATCTCAATTTATTACCTCTTAGAAAAATTGTGATTTAAATTGTTGATTTTGCACTATATAAATGCCCTAAAAATTTGCCAAAAAAACTTAATTCATTGTTACATTTAAAAATACCATTTAAATAACAAATAATCACAATCTCACCAAAAAAATTAGTATCAAATTCCAAAAAAAAAAAAAACCAATTTTTTTTTGAAACCTTGAATAAATATCTCCCTCTTCCTATCTCTATCATCATTACGGTTATAATCTAGTAAACAAGAAAGCAGGAAGTCAAATAACAGTATTTTCACATTAGTTTAACAAGTACTACCAACCATACTTACTGTTAGTTCACATGTGTTTGATTTCTACACTCTATGTACGAAGGGGGATGCATTCGTACAGGGAAATCGAAATTCTTGTTTTCTCGTGCAACGATAATGGTACATCCATCACCATCATAGATTATATCATCAATGTTTCCTCATTAAAAAAAACTAAACACGAGCCACATTAAGCATTGTGGCCAATTATTGAGACTATATACAATGGACTTTGACCGGCTAGGTAAAAGTATCTATACATTTGAAGGAATTCTTTAAATGTAGGGCCGTATTATGCACATGCATACCATTTGTATCTTGTAATTTTTAATTTGTTTCGGAGTTTCCACTGATGCCGATATAGGTTCTGTGTATAATCCCTATATCTCCTTATATAGTAAAAGTCCCGTGCATTTATGCAATCATCACTTGCAGATTTTTTAAAATGGG
Organism: Pinus taeda; assembly: GCA_000404065.3. Classification (NCBI taxonomy): domain Eukaryota; kingdom Viridiplantae; phylum Streptophyta; class Pinopsida; order Pinales; family Pinaceae; genus Pinus; species Pinus taeda. Next base: position 41,349 of record APFE030078365.1, on the reverse strand, counting down.
TCAGAGATTTGAATAGCTAGAGAATAATTTGGTTGGCTAAAAGATTTGAACAGCTAGGAAAGAAATATAATAGTGATTAAGAAAACCGGACTGAAGTAATCCCATGAATTTTAATCCAATTTATTGCTATATGTACTGAAGTAATCGCATGAATTGTGCTCTATTTTATTGCTCTGTGTAATGATTTGTTGGGAATGATTGGAACAGGGACTTAATACATATTAATATATATACGTAAAGAAGAAGGCTGCAAAATTGCATTCTATTGCAATTGCTATATATCATAGATTATATTTGGTGACTGTGCGCCTGCCCATACCTCTATTCCTACCATGCCGACTTTCTCTGAAAATCTTCTTTGATTAGATTGCGACATCTTCTGAGCATTATAGTATATACATTATAGAATTCCTCGAGCCCTGAGTGGATGTATACGGCACCTATCTAAAAAATCCTAGCACAGTGAAGTCATGTTATATATATATATATATATATTATATGCGGTTCTCTCAATCTTTATGGGACTACTATTTTTGAAATTCAACAACCATATGATCAATCTCGATCAATAAATTATGCTAATTTAGAACCTGCTACAGGAACTTTCCATTTGATGCAATTAGAAATAAGATATCATGGCAAACTTTTCGTATAGAATAGCTGGAAATTAATCAAATAGTGCAAGAAATATTCTGGGTGTTGTTCCGCTCGGATTTGTGAGAAATTCGTGGCAGTTTCTGGTAAATATGCGACACACACGAGGCTCTCTAGTGCCAGATTATTTACAGTCATTGGTTGAGATCTGAGCTGAAATAAATAATATATTCATTATCCATGGCCGCGCTTTTGATTTGTTTGGGGATTGCTATTACAGGCGTGTTCATTTGTTTATGTTTATATATAAACAATTACGTATTCCGCGTTATCCAACAGCTCTGATTAGCTGCTTTTCGTCCATATTAGGCTTTTCGTTCATGAATGTATTAATTATGTTTGTAAACCATATGGAGATCGAGAGTCGCACGGTAACAGAGGATGAGGATGATAATGGATGATGTATTTTGCAAAGGCGTTGTCCAAGGAGGGCACAATTTAGTCAAGATGGAAAATTTAATGCTGAATTTTGTAAAGGAAATTTTTAAAAAATTGATTGATAAAGTGTTTCAATAGCTGTTTTTAGTTTATTTTTATGTTGGAAATAGATCCAATACCATTAAAAATTTGGAGGAATCCAAAATCATGAAGCTTGACCATTGGATCAAAATTTTGCCTAAATTTCCATTATATTTGGGTAAAATTGTGTTCTCAATTACACTACTCCTTTTGGAAATGCTTGGATATGCTTTAAGTACAAGTTAAAAAAAATTGGACAAGAGGAATTGTCTGTAGAAGCAGTAGTGTTTAAATCATGTTTTTGAAAGTGGCAATGGATTCACTACCATCAAAAATTTCTGGGGCACCCAAAATCTTGAAGTTTAACAACCTTAACCTCAGCCTTGATTTACAAAAATCTCTGCCTGAATTTATCAAAGAATTTTCCTGAATTTTAGAGGAGAAAAGCAATTTAATTAGACTACCCAAAAAAATTAATTAGAATTATTCTAAATGATTGAGCTATATGATTATTACGTTTTTCTTTTCCCATTTAAATATTTAATTTATCAAACAATTTTCCTGAATTTTAGGGGAGAGAAGTAGTTTAGTTAGACTAAACAAAAAAATTAATTAGAATTATTCTAAGTGATTGTGCTATATGATTATTATGTTTTTCTTTTCCCATTTAAATATTTTTTTTTTTTTTTTAAGTTTTTCAAATTCATTTTTATTGATATTAAAAAACTAATATGTTTTTCTTTCCTCATTTAAAATTTTTTTTTGGTTTTTCAAATTCATTTTTATTGATATTAAAATAATTAGTTTTAATGTTTAGATGTATTGTTGTTAATTAAATAAATATGAAAGCCAGATTATCTGTTGTAAGTTTTGCAGTGTTTTTTGGTATATGTTTTGATTTAATTTCTTCTAAATTTAATAGAGATTTCTTAGAATTACAAGTTTGAATAACAAAATTTAAAACTTCTTCAACAAAAATTCAACAAAGTTCTGGCCTAAAACTCAACGTGTTTAAAACACCAATATGAAAATATAGACTTGGTAACGAGAGACACCCATTTCTTATAAAAAATAAATAAATAGAAATCCAATGAAATAGAAGCTAAACACAAAATTAGAAATAGAATTAGATAGGCCATCCACGTGCCGACCCCTTTTAGTCCTCCACTTTGGGCAGATTGTATACAATCGAGTGGTCCATACTCACCTCCCTCTTTCTGTTTGCCTTCCTTTCATATCATAACCTTTTCTTGTTTGGGAAACGCTGAAAGGTACTTGGAGTACCATCTCCATCTTCCAATTCATGCAGGCTGTGATGCCAACATTGACAAAGCTAACAGTTAACTCCTCTATAGCGCCTCCTTTTGTTTTTATTAGTGTGGTGTCTGGTACGGCGGAAGTTGAGCCCCTGAGGAAACTGGGATCTCGATTTAGTCATATTTATGTGCAGAGGCTAGTCATGGGAGATCGATCGCAAGACCCGGAAATTAAATTAGATTATGATATTGATCATCTTGTTTCCAGAAACAAATGGGTTATTTTCGTCTCTGATATACAGTACTTGAGCGTTGGTAACAGTGCTGGATTGGGCGTTTGTACGCGAGAACGGAAGATCTTTGAATTTCGAGCAGTTGTGGCGATTCCTATGAGATACAGGCGTACCATATGACACTCAAAGCACAAGTTAGGGTTCAGGCCAATTTCCACTCAAAAGTTGAGCCCAAATGGCCACCAGGGTTGGTACTTTGTCTGCTAAATTCGTCATCAACGGCCGCCGTGTGGCACTCAAAGAAACGAAGATTTTCCAGTTGCGTGTGCCTGCGAAATTTCAGCAACCCAATTCGGGTACTTACCCAGACGATTTCGATCTTGCAGCTAGTCTTCCCGTTGGGAATTAAAAAAATAGAGTATACAAACCATAGCAATCTGTATATTAAGAAAAGGTGGGTTTTCTGGTTATTTTCTATACTGATTCAAATAATTATTTACTTGGTAATTAGTCATATTTATGTATCAGGTACTGATTTCTTTTCCGCTATAGTAAATCATGATGGTTTATCTTCCATGGCAGAGATGGCCTGGAATTCGTGGAACTCACCCTGCACTGCGTTGCAAATTCCCAAGAAGAAAGTGTACTTCAAAGCGCGTATTTGCGCAGTATTTTCCTCCAGAAGGACTTCAAAAATTTGTCAATGTTCACAAGATTTTCGGAGCAAGCAACGTGACCAAAATTCTCAACGACTTAGGGCCTCATCAGCGGGAGGACACGTGAATTTTCTGGCCTATGAAGCCGAGGCTCGTTTGAAAGATCGAAAAATTTTGCAGGGGCAAACCAGAGGAGTCTGACTCATAAATGGGTTGCGGCAAGCAAATCTTCAGTGGCGGATAACACATAGCAACTAGACAGAGGCTTAATTGAAACAGAAACTAAACGTAAATACATTCGCATGAAAAATTGAGGCCGCTGCTCCGAGTAAAAACACAAAGTATCCTCATACTTACACATTCGACTCCTTTCTATTTCTGCTTTGTTAACATTGATAATGACTTTTACATTCATATTTATCAAAACATACAGTTTTGACTCATTAATAAATGATAGAGCAAATATTTAAGACACAGGATCAGCCATTATACAAAATGAGGGATTTTCTAAAGGACTAGAAGTAAGAGTTGCGGAGTAAATGTTTGTCCATACATATTTACCTAATTTCAATAAGTGCTTTAACTCTCTGATGTGTTGTGGAATGGTCAACACTATACTACTACTCATAACTTAGTCCTTCCACATGTAAACAAAATCCCACCCTGCAAAAGTTGACTAGGCAAGTATGGTGGTTGTCAGTGTGTTTAAGGTTGTGGTTGGGATTAATCTTTCCAACACCCTCCTTTAATCACAACTGCCACCATTGACTATTCCCAACAGTGTCTGAGATAAACAAAACTTTCATGTGCCAATGGCCTTGTGAAAATATAACAAATTGTTCTTGTGAACAGTAGTGCTACAACACAATTTCACCATTGTTAATCAACTCTCTAATAAGATAATATTTAGAATTAATATGCTTGGTCCTCTTGTGAAAGACAAAATTCTTTGAGAATAAAATTGCGGAAGTGTTGTCACAGAAAATAGTTGCCGTTCCCTCTTGGTCGTGGTGAAAATCACTCAACATCCTTCTCATGAAAACTGCTTGACACATTGTTACTGTTGTGGCGACATATTTAGCTTTTGCTATTGACAGTGATACTATTGGCTGCTTCTTGGAGGCCCATGAAATGGCTCCGAAACCCAAACGAAAAACATATTCTGATGTGCTCTTTCTGTCATCGACACTTTCTGCCCAATCACTACCAGTGTAACCAACCAGCCTAAAATCATTTGTTGCAGTGTACAAAATACCATACTGTTTTGTCCCATTGACATACCTTAGAATCCTTTTCGCTACTTGCCAATGTGTTTCTTTTGGTATCTCCATGAACCTCGACACTAGACTTACTACATACATTGTATTGGGCACAGTGGCAGTGAAATACATCAAGTTGCCTATCATACTTTTGTATAATGTCAGATTGACATTGCTACTGCAATCTTCTTTGCTCAACTTCAATCCCATGACGGTTGGAGTTGGTGTGAGCTTTCTGCTTAGCATATTAATCCTCTCCAAAATGTCTGCTACATACTTTGCTTGAGAAATAAAAATACCATTTTCTGTTTGCTTCAATTATATGCCCAAAAATACCTTAACAACCCCAACTCAGTCATTTCAAATTCACTCTTCATGACTTCTTTGAAATCAACGATGAGGAAATCATCATTGCTTGTAAAAATAAAATCATCTACATATAAGACAACAATAAGAATCTTACCATTACTCTCTTTGATGTAGAGAGTAGGCTCATCATCACATTTGTCGAAACCATTGTGCAACAAGTAATCATCTACCCTGCTATACCATGCACGTGGTGCTTGATTTAGCGCATAAAGAACTTTCCTCAACCGATACGCTTTGTCTTCTTGGCCTTCTACCTCATAACTAGGTGGTTGCGCAACATACACTTCCTCTTTCAGCACTCCATTCAAGAACGCTGATTTTACGTCCATTTGATACACATTCTATTTATGTTGCGCAGCAATCACCACAACTGTATGCATTATCTCCATCCTCGTGATTGACACAAATGTCTCCGCATAATCTCTTCCATGCTGCTGCTTGTATCCTTTGGAAACGAGCCTTGCTTTATGCCTTTCAATCTTGTCATCGACATTTCTCTTGATCTTATGGATCCACTTCACTCCAATAACTTATTTTCCTTGAGGAAGGTCCACTAACTCCCATGTGTCATTATTTCTATTGCTTTTATTTCTTCCACCATTGCCGCAACCCATTTTTCTTCTTTGACTGCATCATCAAAATGGACTAGGTCATCTACATGGCAAAATAATGCAAATAAGAAATTCAGACCAGTGCTACTATCAACTTCATCTTTCTCATAAATTTCATTTAAAATTTTGAATTTTGGTCTTCTTGTGCTCGCTGAAGATGAGCTTGACATGTCACTTTGTGTTGCTCTTTGCGGCATGCTTAGAGAACCAGTTGCTTGATTGTGTGATGTTGTCCTATTATTTGTTAATGGTCTTGCTTGTTGCCTGCTTTGTTGCTCTTGAATAGGAGTAGAGGGAGTCATTGTTGAGGAATTTCTTGCTGTTGTCAATTCCTCTTTGTCCTCATACGGTATACATTCTTTGACATTGATTGCCTTCTCTAAACTTCCATCCCATGCTTCCTCTTCTATGAATTGCACATCTTTGCTGATTATGACCTTCTTGGTTGATGGATTGTAGAGCTTGTATGCCTTGGATTCATCACTGTATCCAACAAATATGGATTTCTTCCCCTTGTCCAACTTCTTCCTCAACACATCTTGACATGTGCATAAGCCACACATCCGTACTCTCATGCAGGTGACACTATGATTTCTTCCACTCCATGCTTCTTCAGGAACGAAATTCTTGACACTTTTGGTTGGACACCTATTAATGAAATACATTGCACAATCGACAACTTCAGCCCAATAATAATTTGGCAAATGATTTGCCTTCAACATACTCCTTTCCATTTCCATAATGGTCCTATTCTTCCTTTACATGACACCATTTTGCTGAAGTGTATACCTTGTTGTAAATTGCTTGTGAATTCCATGCTTCTTGCAAAAACAAAGGAACTCATTTGAGATGTATTCACCACCTCTATCAGTGCTCAAGACTTTTATGTAGTTTCCACATTGCTTCTCAACAAGAAATTTGTATTGAAAGAAGCGTTCAAACACTTCACTTTTCTATTTTAGGAGATAGACCCATGTCTTCCTTGTGTAGTCATCCATGAAGGTCAATAAATAATGGTTTCCACATATTGATGGTGTCTGCATTGTCCACATAAATCTGAATGGACAATCTCCAACGGTGCCTTTGCTCTTATTGAATTTCTTATTGGAAATGTCTCTCTATGTTCTTTGCCCAAGATGCATCCTTCACATAGGTTGTCCTATTTTTCTATGAGTGGCAAACCCTTCACCATGCCTTTCCTATGTAGCAAATTCAAGCCTCCAAAGTTGAGATGACCAAATCTCAAATGCCATGACCAATTTTCATCTTTGAGCTATACTAGATATTTTACTTGTGTGACTGCTGCATCTTTTCTTCCATCCTCTTGTAAGTTCATTTATAGTTGTTCTTGTGCACCTTCTTCCTTAAAATCTGATCTTATTTTTAGGGGAAACATCCTATTGCTTGTAATCTGAACTTTTGCAATCAACTTCCTACTTGGAGGCCTACCCAAAATTGTGCACTCGTCATTTTTGAAAAAGACATTGTAGCCATTTTTCATGAGTTTTCCAATGCTTATGAGATTATGCTTCAAAACAGGGAAAACGTAAACATCTGAGATGTACTTCTTCTCCCCCTTCTTTGTTAGGATATTAACTCTTCCTTTGCCCATGACAGAGACTTTGCTATTAGTCCCTAATGTCACTTCAAATTTTACATTTTCATCTAGATTAGAAAACATTTCTATGTTCCTTGACATGTGGTTGCTACACCTTGAATCTAGATACCATATATCACTTTGTTTTTCTTGTGCTACATTACAAGCTAAAAACATGCTATCATGGTTCTGATTTTCCTTTGTGAAATTTACACTTGCTTTGTTACTAATGTAGTATTGCTTCTTTTTACATTTATTTGCATAATGACCATAATTCTTACAATAATGACATTGAACTTGAGATTTATCATACCTCTAACCTTGTGCTTGGTTTTAGCTCAGGCCTTGACTTGGATTTTAATTTCTTCCTCTTCCACTTGAGCTTGAAGGGCTGCTTCTTCCACCTCTGTGTGGGCTTCTTCCTCTTCCTCTAGCATATGATCTTCCTCTGCCTCTACCTTAACCAAATGAAACTTGTGTCTTGAAGGCATGATCCAGTGAGGAGCTTGTTGCTCTATTCAGTCTATGTTCATGCGAAACCAATGATGCATGAAGCTCATCCATTGAGAATTATGAGAGATCTTTTGTCTCTTCTATGGCCACAACAATGGCATCAAACCTTGCTGGAAAATGTCTCAAAACTTTATCAAACCAATTACATGTGTAGAAAATGAGTCCACAGTCTTAGACTCTTTCATACAAACTGTTTCAAAGTCTCTTCTCAACATTTGTAGTTTTGTTGTCTTGACTTTTTCCATCCCCTTATAGGTTGTCTAGAAGGTGTCCCATGCTTGCTTGGACTTCATTGCTACTGCAACCCTTGGGAAAATACTTTCATGAACTATTTGAAAAATGTAGAAGAAGGATTTTACATCCTTCTTCCTGTTGTCCCTTAACAAATCCCTTTCTACTTGAGACAAGGCATTGTATGCTGTTGCATCTGCTGGTTCTTGAAAGCCATTCTCCACCAAATCCCAAATGTCTTGAGAAGAAAACAGGGCCCTCATTAACAGCCCAATAATCATAAATTTTCCCATTAAACTGAGGTATTTGAGGATTAGTCAAGCTTGTGCTTGATGTTTTCGATTTCTTATTGAAAAAAACTTTCTACCTGTTGGTAAATACACTTCAAAAATCTGCCCTCAAAACAATTTTTAATTGCTAGTAAAAACACTTGTTTTTACGCTAACACAGTTTAAAACAATTTTTAATTGCTAGTAAAAACACTTGTTTTTACGCTAACAAAGTTTAACCTGCTCTGATACCATGTTATAAAAATTTTGCAAGGGCATAGGTGAGGAGTCTGGCTCAGAAATCGGTTGCACCAAGAAAATATTTACTTGCGGCAAGCACATCGCAACTAGACAGAGGCTTAATTGAAACAAAAATTAAATGCATAACAAAAGAGAGTAAAAACCAAATGGTTGCGGTAAATATACTCATAAAGGTTTAAGGCCATATCACAACAAACCAAACTTTGGATTATATTATAAAGCATATGTAAATAAATCCCATGATAAATTGGAGGTTGTTGCTCCAAGTAAAAACACAAAAATCTTACTGCGATTTAGGCTTCATTGGGGTTGTGGAGTAACTATATGAGAAACTCCGTAAAACTTGTTTTCACTCACCCACCAATATTTCCTCCACGATTTTCTCCTCAATACCTCTTAGACTTACACACTCGACTCCTCTCTACTTTTTAAACATTGAAAATGACTTTTACATTCATATTTATCAAAACATACAACATTGACTCATTAATAAATGACAGAGAAAATATTTAAGACACGGGATTGCAGTTATACAAAATGAAGGATTTTATGAACTTGTAGAGGTTGCAGATAGGAAGTAGGAGTGGCATAGTAAATGCTTGCCCATACATATTTACCAAACTTCATATAGTGCTTTAACTCTCTGATGTGTTGAAGAATGGTTAGCATTGTACTACTGCTCAGAACTTCAGTGCTTTCGCTTCTAAACAAAATAGCAAACTGCAAAAGTTGACTGGACAAGTATGGTGGTTGTGAGTGTGTTTAAGGTAGTGGTTGGGATTAATATTTCCAACATGAACGATCTCCATTCTACAGACACAGGTGCAACAACTACAGAAGGAATTGGCGACTACCCATTCGAACATTCTTCAATACACCTCTGCAACGGAGCCTGTTCTTAATCCACATAGTCCAGGCTCCATGCTGCCAGCTTATTCCAGTGTTCAAATGATTCATGTCATAGCTAGGGAAAAACAATAACAAAATTTAGTGGAATTCCCTAATTCTAGATAGGAGCTACAATTGAATAAAGAACAGCTTCTAAAATTGGCCTTGAGAATCGATGGTTCCTACGAGGTTGGCCTCGCTGCACTAGGTATGACAAATCATCCCTATGCATTGTATTCTTCATCCAGGCCTGCCAGCGACAGTGGAAGCGGAAGTAGAGGAGGCAGCTTTTGACACTTGTCTTCCCCATAGTATTTTGTGGTAGCCTTTTTCTGAGACCTAAATTGCATGTATGTGGATAATGTTTTTATTAGATATTAGATGGTGAAACTTCTCCATCAAACTGCCATTGATCTTACTGTGGATATAATGCATTTTTGGTTACCATACTGACCTTTTTCTATTCTGCAAGTTGGATGGAAGCTTCGTTATATCTTATCAGGCGTTGATGTGAAAAGTTTGCAAGACTTGTGTCTATAAATCACCTCTTGATGTCTGTGAAGAGTGGCACTATCTTTGGGTTTGTTGTAGAATTCTATCAAGTGAGTGTTGTAAATCTATTTTCCTGGTTGAAATTCATGTCTCATCTGCTTTCTAATATTATATGATGAATGGCCGAAGCATAAAATATATTCTCGTATTTGATTCCAGTTCTTTCTTTTTGGTAGTCATGTCATTTCAATATAAGTGTGATGAATCTTGACAGAAAATAACACTTCTCGGGCTTGGCTATAATGCCCGAAATCCAGGATTAAATTTGTATTTTTTTTCTTATGAACATGATGCCATTCTATATAATTAGACTAGCATTTCCCTTAAAGTATTTAATTAGATCATATCATATTTTGTTGATTATTCACATGTAGAGAAATCACCAAAATCATGAAACATGCACAACATCTCAAATCTTAGGATTACATGTAGCTTTCTGTTCGATGAAAAGATGTGCAAATAGTGGTACAATGTCATTCCATATATTTATGAATGTATTTAAATGATATGATTGTTGTAGTTATAGAGCCCATGAAGCTGTTTACATCAAGTAAGGACAAGTAATTCCTATCTCCAATATTCCTGGGATTATGTTCCCTATTGCATAGCATGAAAATTTTCTAGCTATGAACCCTGTATATGATTTTAGGTCTGATAGATTGATACTCAAGCACTATGAGATGTGGCTTTTGTAACCTAGATTTATGAATATCAAAAGTGAAATCTTACTTTTGAAGACATTGGAAATCGAATCCTAAGACTGCAAAGAATATTGAATAAATTTTGAAGTGCTTGAAAACTGTTGTGTTTATTTTATTTTATTTTATTTAACTAACGCAATTCAGATAGAAGAGCTTGAACTCCACTATATATAAAATACTGCAAGGAATATGCTTTGGTTTTGTGTAGTTGGAATTTATGCAAGGGTCCTAGCTGTTGTGGATCAATGTCTCAGACAAGTCTCTCTGCGCCAAATGATTTACAACAATACATGGTGAGTCGATATCCACACTTTTCATCTGTTTTGAGTATTACTATTTGTTGTTTCTATACATAAACAACTCTGCATTCTACATTCTGCATTTTACGTTGTTAAAACTTCAAAATTGATGGTGTGCATTCTACATTCTGCATTTTGCATTTTGTTAAAACTTCAAATTTGATGGTGTGTGAGGTTATAATAAACTTAATTAGAGATTATAGGTAAAACTTTAGTCTTCTCCATTAGATTTTCCAGAATGTTTTTTAAATCTGCGATTAGCTTCAGTAGATTTGGCTATGAATAACTTAGAGGTGAATTTTAATATATAGCTTTGTAGTTTGAAGATTCTCTAGCTAACAAAATTGGCAATCAGAAAATTGGAAACGTCCTCAAGGCCCATCCTTTTTTGTCCCATGTTTTTGGAAAATTGAAATCAAGTGGCCCATATCAAACTTTTCTTTTTCTAAACCATTGGCTTTTCATTCTTGTGAATAGTTGATGCCTTCCATTCCTTGATCTTCCAATTGATGTCACCATCACAAATCCTAAGCATTATCTTTATAGTCTCCTTCCTTCTAGGCTTTTCTAGTGCGTTCTCTAGGGCAACAGAAGAACATGAACTGTTAAGGAAACAAGGAAACTTGGATTTTTATTTAGTTTTATTTACCTCTAGATGTTAGCTATGGAGTTTTTTCACATGAAGAAAATAATACTGGGAGAAAAAAAAAAGTTCAATTTCACAAAATTCTTCAAGGGTTAATAACAATACTCAATTGGGAATCCGTACGATAGATGTGAAGGATTTTAGATGCGATAATTTCAATCAACGACTGCAATTTTTATGAGATGAGGACTTACCAAATAGCAGGAGATGCATGGCTTTGTGGTTGGGTTGTAACTATCCACATTATGCTTAACTATTTACCAAGCTAGGGTTTTGACCCATTTCTACTCTAGTGTTAAGATCAAATTGCCACCACGCTTCATGCCTTCGACTCGTCCAATAAAAAATACTTTCTCAATTGAGTTTGCTTGTATTTCAGCAGTCAAAATCAGTTCATGCCATAGGCTTATCCTAGTTCATATTTCGAGGTTGTAAGTAGCAGACAAATATTAACTAGCATTTGCATCAGGAGGTGCAAAGAACCGTCGATAATCTGTGGTGGGTTTTTTAAAGATGGAGAAAGCCATTGTAGACTGAATATTTTCATTGAACAATTTTGGACGAGTCACTAACATTGAGAAAACTATTCTAATGTTCAGAAAGGAATGAAACAAGAATCAACCAATATGAATAGAACATAATAAGGAGATAATAGCTTGAAAAATTTGTAAGATGTAATCAAATAATTTTTTTCTCATTAGGAATTTCCCTTCTAAGTAGCACATTACTAGGTTGATGTTTTTAAATTGGTAAACATTAGTATCAGAATGTTGTTTGAAGTGTCTGTTCGAAAATAGGAGAATTACAATGGCTTTTGAAATCCATGTGAGTGTGGTTGTTAATCACAAGAAAAATGATGGAAGTTTATAAGAATTGCTTGAAGAATTTGATTCTTGCACCCATGATATGTTGGAATCCTCGAAGATCAACATTGTAGGAGTTGGATGTCACATCAACCAACAAAAAAAGCATGTACTTTCTGCCAATGCATTGGAAAAAAAACATGAGAAATGACAATGTCATCCAATGCCATGGGAAAAATGAAGTGAGAATTGTGCTATACAACCTTAAGGCTTCATTTGAGAATTCTACATTCGTTACATTGCATTTAATCACTCTAGATATGACACCAATTATGTGTCTAGTATTCAAACAATTCAAAATGTTTGATTGAAGTAACACACGTGCTATGTATTTCATTTAAGATGTCATATTAGATTAAGAAAATGACCATATATATACATGTGCCAGAAGAAAAACCAAACAAATTTAATGAATAATCCAGCAGCATCAACGCTTCCACCAAGGACAAGACGAATCAAACATAACGAAAACGCCCCAGGTATATATGAAAAATTGATTATCTAAGTAGAAATTGATTTTCAAACCCTTATGGTTTATTGTTTACAAAGAATATAAGAAGCAATACAATTGGTGTGGGCATGAACTTGCACCCGAAAAGCACCCATATATATGACAATAAAGACTCCAAGCATTTGCAACAATAAATTTGTTATATAGATGAAGGCTAGAAATAGATATGAACAAAGTAGTTTGTTTGCAAGTATGGGAAAAAAATTATGGAGATATAATAAGTAACCTATTTACTTAGCTGAGGCAAGCTGGTTAGAAAGAATGAAAAACTTTTTATTGGATTCCCATATATTGCTACCTTCTCAATTGGGACAAGCATGTTTGGAAACAAGATTTTTGTATTGGATGGAGTGTTGTATAAATATATAGGCATTGCTTGTACGAAGTTGAGGGTTAAAAATGAATGACATTCAAGCAACTGCATTTTTTAATAAGTGTTCCATTGAGTGGACCATTACCTTTTCACCATTGCTAATCCATGTTTTGTCAACATTGTGAAGGTACATAAGTTGTAATCCAACCATTAATGTCAAGGTTAACATATATAATGTTGCGTTCAAGTTTTTTTTGTATTGTGGTCACACGAAAAGGAACAAGACAAAATCTAGTGAAACAATACTAAACAAAATCAAAATAGCGCAATTCCAAGCTGCATAATCACGTGAGTCAGCTTAAGAAGTGGGAAAGAAACCATATTTAATTTTAATGTGTTATTTTTTTGGTTTCAAAATGAGAACATATTCAAATGGTTTTTTGTAGCATCTATTAGAGAATGTATAACATGAAATTTTGGAAAGAATTAATTGACATGAGAGAATTGAAGTGTTTGAAAGGTTGCAGTCTTCAATGAAACACATCAACATACATTTGTAGGAGGGTTGAACATGCTTCCTTATTGCATGAATAAGACTGAAGAGGTAAATCTTATAAAACTTTTTAGGAATGAACATGGTTGCATGTTGCATTAATAATGAAATAGAAAGAAACAAGGGGAAGGTTGTCATTAGAAGCAAAACATGGGGAATTTTGGTTTGCATAATCATTTCATGGGTATTTCACGAAAGCTAAAATTGGTTGTGATATGTAAGAAACACAACCATGGTGTTGTGAAAGGTTGCAAAAGTAAGTACACATACTTATTTTGGCAGCATATCCATGCAATGGTTTGTTTTTCAAGAAAGAGTAAACATGTGCATAGAAACCTCTTAATGACCATTTAAATTGAAATGTATAATAGAAGAGGTTCATTGGAAATGCATTCCGATTGACGGGTGGAAAAAAAAATGTTGGGCAGTATGGGTTGTTCCATATTAATTTGAAGAATTTAATTGTTGGTTATCTTTTCCATATAAAGTTTCAGACTATAATTGTTGGCTATCCATGACATGAAAAAGCAGACAAACATATTCTATTTAAGAATGGAAAATTTTGTTGGAAAATAGAAAAGGAAACAGGGAAAGTAGGTAGCATGAATGCCATGCAAGTATGGTACTATTCTATAGGAGTTACTATAGAGTGAGTAAAATTTGACGAAAAACATGTATTCTTTTCTATAAAAGTAGAAGTATGTAGCAGAGTGGTGAAAAAAGATTGAAGTCCTTGAACCAAAGTGCATGTTGATTTTCACTGTTTTTCCTGTAGGGTGAATGCCTAGTTGTAAATACAAGTGATGTGTGGCATCTACAACACCATTTGAAATTTAGATTTGGGACGAGATCGAGGTAATATATGCAAATTTGTGTGTTTTCATCCCTTTCATGTACATGGATGATGATATGCATGAAATCTTTAATCCTTTTAAGTAGTTGGAGAGTTGGACGTAGCTGATACAGTGGTATAGTACAAGAACATAGGAACCGGGTCTGTATATCCAAAAGAGAAGCTTCTTGTTCATGTATCTGATGGAAAAATGTGTAGAGCTAAGAAAGATGTTGTGGATCCATATGTTTTTGTAAACAAGGGGAAAGAGTGCAAGTGAACATGTACAAATTCATTAATTGAAAGGGTAGGCATAGAAGAAAAAAATATGACTAACATTTTGAAATTAAAAGTATAGTAGAAAAATAATATATTAAAAAAACTTATAGATTTGAAGGCGTTAACATGAGAGAATATATTAAACATTTGCAAGTGGAATGAAAAGGAAGGAAAGTAACCAAGAAGAGAAGGCCTTCAAGTAGGCCGATTCATAGATTTGGAGGTGATGTATGCTTCTTCTTTTTTCCTATGAAGGACATACAAATTTTCTTGCATGCGTGCATAGCGTGTGAAGGAGAAAGTTGGAGGGATGAAAAGATCATTCAATGATCTAACTCTAGAGATGGTTGTGAATGTAAGGCCCTAGAGATCAATGTTGCCAATGTTGATTGTTGCCTTTTTTAGGGTCATGCCTTGTGATTTATGGATTGTTAGGGCCCATGCCATGCGAAGGGGAAGTTGTCTTAGAGAACCCCTTATTACGGGGGAGATGGGCACACATTTCAGATTTGAGCTATCCCATGCTAGACCTTTGTAGTGCATGAAATCAACCACAAAAAATGAGGGGAGTTCTGGAGGGCGAGAACCAGTTGTTTAATGAATAGTGATAACTTTCCCCAGAGAACCATTTGCAAAGCCTACTTCAACCAACAAGTTGCTTGTTAGAATGACATGTTGACCAATGCAGAGAAGAACTTGTGCAACAAGCTGTTCATCTTCCTGGTTGGAGCACGATATTTGTTTTCTTTGCTTAGCATAACAGTGTGTAATGGGCAGGTTTCTTGAGCATGGTTTTATTAAGTAGCATAATAGATTCATTAGTTTCATAGAGGTGCATAGAATTGGTGAATGTCGCAAGCGCATCTTTTGGAAGTTTTGATTTTGAGTGCATCATTAGAAGGTTGAAATTAGCCAATTTGGGGGTTGCATTATGAAGTTTGGAAAGGAGTTGATGGAATAAAACCTATGAAGGATCTGTACCTTATTGGCGAAAATTTTGGAAAGTGTAGCAATGGTATCAAACCTCTGCGAAAGAGCATTGCCATGGGACATGCCTACATACATCAGTGTGTATCTTTAACATGTGGAAATTAGGCGAGGTCCCCCACTAAGATTATAGATCAGCCACGTGTTTCTGTTGGATGGGAAGGCCTCTCGTAAATGTTCATCAATTTGACTAAGCATTTTAGGAGCAATGAAGCTCATTTCACAATGAGAATGTATTTGACATGAAGGAGTTGTTCTTGATGGTTTAGGAGGGATTGACCTTCTAGAGGGTGCATAGAGGAGACAAGGATGTGGAGGCCAGAGTGTATGGTCAGAGCATTGATGTGGAATGCCGCAACACAAGTCAGAGCAAGTAAGAGAAATGGGTTTTCCCATTGGCAGAGTTGGATAGGAATGAATGTTTAGGTAAGCAATTAGGAAATATTTTTCAGTGCCAGTAATGCCTTGGATGAGCATCCTTAATGGTGTGGTGGAACCACTATTGGAGAAGTGGGAAAAAATGATATTGAATGCCATGAACTGGGTTGCGGACAAGGAGGAAAGGAAATGTGGATTTGGAGAGGAAATTTGGTGGAGTATTGTGGAACAAAGGTTGAATTATATGAAGGAAATGCTTGTTTCTTGCAAGTACGAAGGGATAAGAGACTCGTCCCAATTATGGTTTGCATCAACGTCATGATGGATAAGAATGTCAAGATCATCAAGGAGGATGTTGTTACCTTGGTGGAGTTGAGAGAGGAATTCCCATTCTTCCATGTTTATGGTGGGGGGGGGTGTGCATTGCATCAGAGGAGGGAGCGTTAGAGTCGGACATTAGTGGTTGCAAAGGAGCTCAGTGAACATGTCATGCTTGCTATGTGTTGGCAATTTGCTCCCAATGAGAAACAATTGCCTCGCCAGTTTCAATAATGTCGATATAAAATATACGAAAAGGGCAGTACAAAAGTAGTTCACTCCAACAAAAATCTACAAAAATCTACATAGGATGTTGATTCTTTATCTGGGACTGTAGTGTACTGAGGAATGATGTGAACAACTTTGGAAGGGAAAATATGCTTCCTGGGCAATGTTTTCCAGTGAAAGGAGGATGACCAGTCTTGTGCGACTTCAATAAGTGGCAACGAATCTAGTGAATGGGGCCCTTTTATGTATGAGGTGATGAAAGGCATTGATGGAAGATGGGAATCCAAGTTGTTTGAACCACGTCAGAAAAATGTTTGTTTAACATTGAGGGAGACAAAATAATGATTACATTGGGTAAGCGGGATATTTTGGAGCATATGACATGTTTCTTGTGCACCAATGTCCCTATCAGCAATAAGCTCAATCATGAGTTTGTGGATGTCAGACATGGTAGGCATGTTAGAGGGAGAACTTTGTGAAAGTTGTGCAAGCATTTGGTGGTAACTTTTAGATTTTGCTTATGCTTTCATCGCATACTTTGCAATGTAGTTCAATACAACATGGCATGACAACACTGGTTGGAAGTCAATGTTGACCCTCCAAATTGCAAACATATGATATTTGTGCACATTTATCTTGTTGTCATTTCTAGCAAGAGTGTACATTTTCCAACCGGGAGCATCGATTTGGAGAGAAGAAGTTGCAGACAATTCCCAACGAGCTCCATAGCGGCAAGCAATAGTTTTATTCTTTTTGTGAAGACATGTAGAGGAATGACAATTTGCGTGCCTTTGGATTTAGTTCACAAGTTCCTTGTAGTCTTGGAGTTCATTTGTTGCAAACATCTCATTTGTTGCAAGGAGGCAAGGATCACATATAAATGAGTGATGCAACCCAAGAATCTTGTTCTAGAGAGGGCAAGGGTTACAAGCAATGATGTACGTATCGAAAAATGTTTTGACTGCATGAACATTTGCAATGTTAGCCCAATCGATGGCATCCATAGTAGGCGCGTCTTCAAAACATAGAAACCCATGTACATGTGCAGAGCCTCTATGTTGCCATTCATACCTTAGTAACAATGATGGGAAAAAAGTAAGAGGGATGCATGAAAAGGAAAAGTAAAAAAGATGTAAAGTAAAGGGTAAGCAATGGTAGAGCCATACCTGCACCAAAAATCCTTTACAAGGAATCCTTTTAGTAGAACATCTTCTAAGAAGATTGTGAATTTGCAATGGATGTATTGAGATGCACGATTTGGGTTAGCAACAATGTTTTGGATCCTCCATCGAGATTGATATTGTGCATTCATTAGGGGATTTTTAAGGTCTAAAATGAGCCTCCTAAGGAAATTATAAAATAATAGTGGAAATAATAAAATAAGATTAGAATACATCATCAAATTTTAGAGGGAAAAAAAGAAAAAAGTATTTTTCAACTTATCTCCCTATTGGTTTACTCAATTTTTGAGCAGAAACACTCGTTGGATGCAAAATCTAAAGGGGAAGGGTAAAGAGGAAAGTGCAAGCGAGTTAAGTTGTACACCTTTGTAGTATGGGTCATTTTATAACTTGAACTACAAAGCCATGAGAACATGTGATCTGTTGACAAACAATTCATAGGATATGTGGTAATTGTTGGTTTTATTTACAACATGGATGTATATTTCTGAGAGCATGCAAGGAAGGGAGGTGACAATGTTAGTTATATGTTTAGGGAAGCTAATAGTATGACTGGAATTTGAATTTCCCTCCACGTGCATGTGTTACCTAAAGAATGGGGTTGACATGGGTAATGAGCATCTCTTCAACTTGAGTTAGGTAGGAGATGACATGGGGTTGGTTGCTTGGGTCCATGTTATTTGCGGGTGAGAAGCGATGGATAGTTTGCGTAGAGGCACAATAGGAAAAAGCAACATTGGCATTTCATTTTTTTGTTTTCATTGATGGGTAAGCTTCACGAAAAGTGTAGAAGACTTGTATGGGGCTAAGCATATCAATTATTTCATGAAAGTGATGATGTGCATGATGGAGATGGTTGTTGGGGAATTTATGAGTACTTGAAGAGGAAGCCACATGGGGGGATGACTGCACATGGAAAGTGGGAGGTGAGAAAAGGGCATCGGTTGGAATTGAAGAGGAAGCCTCATGGGGGAATGAATGCACATGGAAAGTGGGAGGTGATGAAATGGAATTGGTTGGAATTGATTGGGAAGCGAGTGGAAATGGAAGGGATTGCGGAAGACATTTCATGGATGCTAGGGGATGGAGACAAACTTGCGAAGGAAGAGGCATTCGGTTTGGGTTGTTTTGAGAGGGAAGGTTGGATCAACAATTATTTCAGAGAAGATGCCGACACACAATTATTCTATCCTTGTTAAGTGTGTAGTGGTGTCGTCGTTGTTCCTTCTGTACAATATTCGTTGGGGTAGGTTGCATAATTATGTCAAACAAGAAAAGTTGTCTCAACATCAGAGATGTAAGTGAAGTAGGAGCAAAGCCAAGTAAAGCATGCATTCTTTTTTTTTTCCTATTTGTTTAAAGTTTGTTTGTATGTTTGTTTTTTTTTTTTCATTACAAAGTATAGTAGCATATATATGGTGCGAGTGTTGCTTTTAGGGAAAGTGTATGCATTATGTAACATGATGAATGTGAATTGAAGTTGCAATATGAAGACCGGTGCAAATGATATTTGTTTTGTTTGGTTGTTAGACTTGTTCGAAGTAAAGTAATCCATCCTGGGACTTCAAACAATTATTAGTAATTGTAAACAGAACCACCTAATGCATATTTGGCCCAAACTAAAGGAACCCCATCTCTGCATGTGACCACAATTAGAAGCATTAGGTGTGTATTGTTTTTCATATATAGCATATCATATTCATATGTGCATTTGAATAATGTGCATGTGTTGCAAAGAAGCTTACATGATGAACAAGGATAGTGAAAAGCAATTGACCGAATGGCCATGTATGTAGAAGATACATTACAAGTGAGAAAATGGGCATGTATGCACACGAGAAAAAAAGAAGTGTTTGCCCATTTGTTCATGAGAACAAATACACTTGAGAGAGGGTGCATATAATAATGAGAAAGAAGTAAAAATGTCAAAGCTTTGTCGAAGATAAGTTTTAGAAACAGTAAAGTTCGCTTTGTAGACAAGAGGGTTCAATAAGGTGTAAAAGGGCAAGTTGGGATTACTGAGAGTGAAGGGTGGGAAAGGAGTTGACAATCAGGAAAGGGAGGGGAATAATAGGGAATGTGATTACAAGGTGAAGGATGGGCATCAATGGAGGTGGAGGGTGGGAGGGGAGTGAGTATGGGAATAGAAGTGTTAAAGGGAAAGGGTGTATAGAGAAAGAGATGGAGAATATAGAGGGAGAGGGGAGAAAGGTATGTTATAAGTAGTGGGAATTTTTTTCGAGGGGGATGAGTGGGTTGAAGGTATTGCAGGAGGAGAGCAGACGAAGAGGCATAAGGGAGTTATTTAGAGTACGTGAGGGTTGGGCAGAGGTGTTCAATGTGATTGAAAGTGTCTATTTTGACAGCTAGCATGAAGAGGAATCAACATGATGTGACCCCATTGGATATGGCTTAGACAACTTTTGGCTTGCTTGAAAAGAGGCAAAGGTCCTTTACAAATATGCCCAAAAGGCCATGGGATGTATCATCGAAAGCAACCAAATTTTTGATTCAGCTAGTGTGATCATGCAATTCAAGTCATAACACATAGAAATAGTCACATTCGAGGAAGGAACCTTCACATTTTGAACAATTCCATGTCTTATCAATTTGTTGAACAATCTTTTTCATGCATTGAAGCCCATCAAGAGTAAGGGGGCATGTGAGGAAGTAGAAGTCATCCAAGTCAATTTTTGTAATAGTAGCATATAAGGAAACCCATGAAGGCGTCTCGACATGGGGCATTACAAGAATGACATAAATTGTTTTTGTTTCCATGGGCCTATTTGCTATGCCAATGTATTTCCTACTGAGTAATGGCAAGGAAGATTTGACACCTTCTTCTTGAAATCATTGCTTGAGTTGGTGTGTTTCAGAGGTATCTAGATCTATAAGAAGGAACTCATCATGATAGTACTGATTGTATGCCCATTGAACTCGACAAGGCGGTCACCTCCGATTGCAAGGACTAGGATGGTCCATTCCATGCTGAGTTCAAGGAGTGAGTGACCTTCGATGTGGCAGTGGTCTCCCCACAAGGTGACATCGATGTTTCTATAAGACGTTTCGCGCAGGGAAATAGTTTGTATGGGAGTTTTAGAACCATCACGCCTGCGAATGATGGAGGCAAGAGAGGTCAAGCTAACAACACCAATAACATCAAAAAATGAGTCGAGAGGCGCAATTTTGAGTGAACTTATTGCAACAAAATTGAAGGTATAGGAAGGTCTTGTTTGATCGTCATATAAAGGTGAGATAAATTTGATTTGGAGAAGAGGAGGATTTCGAAAGGGCATTTAAGATGGTTGTACGCAGGGTTCGATACCTTTATGGAGCCATTCAAAACTGTGTAGATCAGAGCATGGAGGGTGTCCACCAAGTCATTGAATGCAAATACATGGATTTCGTCGTCATCCCAATCAACGATATCAAAACCGAAGTATTTCTCGAGCTTCGTCCATTGGTGTATGTGCGAAGGGGTGTTTTTGTGAGAATCTACCATGGATGGACCGAAATTTACGAGTTGGGGTAAGTTCCTTAAAAGGGAGAGTTGTTGTAGGTGAAGCGAGAAAATTTGTGAAGTTGATAGATTTGCTTTCAGTGGGGCGGGGGGGGGGGTCGATGAAAGGGAAGATCCAACAGTTGAGGACAAGGGTGCATGACACATTTGTTCAATTGAGATAATAATAGGGGTTATCTCGTTAATTAAAGGTGCCACATGGTGGAGCATTTCAAGTTCGCGGACAGAAAGAGACCTGCAAGAAATAGCATATGTGAGTGCAGAGGGGAAGTAAAAACAGTAAAAGAAAATAGATTCTAAAGTGGACATAAAATGAGAGGAAATCCAAGAAGGATTGAGCAGGATTACCATTGCGCAAATTACATAGAATGATGTGCATATGTGCATGAGAATTTTTGTAAGAACACGATAGAGCCTATTTGCAAGTCTCTAGACTTTTCAAGTGCATCATGTGAAGAAGGAAGCAAGACTGCATGGCTGTGAACAACATCAAAAAGGGAGACATGGTAGCGAAGGGTTGATGTCTAGGTATGGCATATTTATTCGACAACAATGACTTGGAGGATTGATTGCATCTCGGTAGAGCCAGCGAACAACAATGGAATTGAATTGGTAGTCAAGTTTGGTTCCATGGTGATACAACTTTGTTGTTAAAAAACAAGTGCTGCAAGCGAGTAACATTTGTAAGTGTACAAAAGTGAAGAAAAAAATTTGTTGGAAAAAATGAGGAAAAGGTTAAAGAGTTTATCTAAAATGAGATGAATCAATAGTGGAAATGGAAGGGAAAAGTGTGGAAGATAAAAAAAAACAATGGGGGGAAGAAAGAACAAGAAAGAACAAGTGTGGTACAAGAATCGAATAGATAGCTAGATTACTATCCATATGGTTTGTGTAATTTGCATGTGGAAAAGTTAAATCTTTCACGTGTAAGAAAGAAAAGAAAGAAGAAAACAAGACCCACCATGATATTGTTATTTGTTGAGTGAAGGAAAGATTTGGAAGGAAGAGAGGAAGGGGTAGGCAATTTGAATGAGATACCTAACAAACATTGAGGGCTTGTTCAAGCAAAGAGGTTTGGTAGTAACAAGGCAAAGTAGGAAGCATTGTTGTGATTATGTTTTTTGTGTGATTATTTCTTGTCACACTAGTTAGATAGCAACCATACATAGGGTAACACAATAAGAGATAACAACCATAAAGGAAAAACTCCCATAATAGGGGAAAATAAATGTTCAACTAATTTCCTGAGGATAGCAAAAGTATACATGCATACATGTCAACATGTAAAAAAGAAATGCAATAAAGGGAAAAAGCCAAAGACTTGTACCTCTTGAAAGGGAGCAACACAAGATATCCTGCCACGTCAAAACATATTTGTGTTAGGTAGGTGGTATTTAAATATGACAAGGAAAATGACTAAACCACTTTGGCCAAGTAATGCCTCTATCTGTAACATTTGTAAAATACCATGAATCATTTGCAAAGCAGTGGAAAATTGTTCCTCCAAAAGAAGTGAAGTTATAAAATAACAATATGAAAAGGGGTCAGTTGTATGCAAAGGGGAGCAAAAGGATTACCAATATTTTTCAACCCTTGAAAAATATCTCGAACTACCATGTACTCAATTCTCTCTCTTGAAAAGTTTGAAAGAAAAAAGCTGGAAACTATTGTTATCACTTGCTTTGGCTTCTCTCTAACTACAAATAAGAAATTAAATCATCATCACTTTTATAAATCATTCTTGATTCTCTTTCATTGATCTGATTCACATAGATATCACATTTTTTTTCAAAATTGAACCATTCTAGAGCTTTAATACAGGATAAACATCGTTTATTTGTTAAAAACTACATCAAAGTTAAAACAGGGAGTCTGAAGTGTAATTTTGTCCCTTCATTGATGTAGCAGCATCTAGTCTTGAAAACCATCTTTCACACATTTATGAATTCCTTATATATTAATATAAGTCTTTAGTAACTACCAACATTATGCATTGTACTTTTCCATCTAAAAAAAACAAATTAGTGAATGATGAAGGTTGAGATCTATTTTCTCAGGGATCCATGTGTTAATTTCTAATGGTGATGTTTTCTCATGTGTATGTGAATTTCTCTTGTTATAATCATGCTTGATTTGTTATATCTTCATGTTTAGTTAAGCAAAGATTTATTTCAAAATTCACTGTTAAGTGCTTTGTTATAGCTTACTAAACATTAAATGTTTTTCTTCCATGGTGACATCTAGAATTCATCCTCAGTTATATGCTTTAGATATTTTCAATGCCACTATTCCTTTGCTCACCCCTCTACAATGAATTTTTATAATAAAAAAAATCAGAAGGATTTCCTACCTTGCCCTTGTCTAAAGATTCCTCATTTTTTTCATCTTCTCACTAAACATATTAACTTAATATGACTCCATGCCCAATGGATTTTCCCTCTTCCCTACCATCAAACTATTAAGCTTTTCCCTCTCTCATCTCAATACCTAGTCTAAAGCCTAAGACAACTAGTCATCCAAGTGACTGAAGATCCATATAGAGAGAGCCCTCTCTGAAGCTGGAAGAACTAGATTCGAATTTTAAAGTGATTTTTGGTTACCTTTGGATTCCTCTCCTAAGCCCAGAGAAATTACAAATATTAACGCTCTCAAGAGGTAATATACCAATACATTGATGAACCTTGGTATTACAACAAGAATGTTGCAATTTCCAAGGCTACAGACTTTAATTATCAACCCAGGGGTCATACAAACTTAAGAGGTATCGACGTTATATGTGTGGCATACAATGTGTCCTTCCTTTGCTATCATGATGTAATGGAGTGCATGTACTAAAGTCAAATTCTAAACTAATTGTAGAAAATGAAATGTTCGAAATGGAAACTTAACCTATCGCAAGAAAGAAAGTACAAGGAAAGAGACGGAAATTCAAGGCTAAATCACACCATTTTCTAACTAAATGGTAAGAGGCTTTCCTTCAAAAGAATTCTAAGTTAACATGTATGCAATCCTACTTTCCTAAGCATGTAGATTCAAACCATAAAACCTTCTATTGTTGTGCATGTAAATGAATAAAATAAATTTATTTTTCTTTTTGTTTGTTTTCATGTGAGAGTGTGAAAGTTAATCTCTTTTAGTGATGTGGCAGGTGGCTTTGAGATGATGGTGAATGGTTAGAAGTTTTGGGAGAAAAGTAGGGACCCTTTTCTAGCTTCCTAGACTTTTTCCTCAATTCAGCCTCAAAACCGGGTTTCCTACAGGATGCTACAGTGATTTCCTACAGGATCCCCTGATTTCCTATAGGATGTACAAATTTACTATAATTCATCGAATGGCTAAGAAAATCAAATCCAAATTGGATGGGACAAATTTTGGTATTAACTAGGATGTCTCGGGTCCCCATTCCAAGTGGAGTCACTCAAAAATACCTATGTTAACCCATGCAAAAAAAAAAAAAAAAAAAAAAAAAAACATTACTAGTCGAAAATCTAGAAATTCAGGAAGTAGTGAGTTAGTAAATCTGAAAAATGCCTAACGAAATCAAGTGAAAATGAAATGGGGTAATTTTTGTTATGAACTAGAATGTTTTTGTGATCTAATTCAAGTGGAATCAATTTGATTAAAGCTCGTTAGCATGCTCTAAAAAATAACATAAATTTATTGTTCTTTGCTAAAAAGGAGGTCCAACAATATAGATTTGGGAATAAGAAGACTAATCCAAGAAACTCAATGATTACTATGAACTTCCAAATCTTTTCCAAGGATAAAATAATTCTTGCGATCTTGCAAAAGAACTTACATCAATCATTTAACTCAATCTTACAACAAGAAATCATTAATACTAAATGCAGAAATAGAAAGAAATAAAAACTAGAGATGCATGTGAATAAGCAATGAAAATAAGGAAAGAAAATGATACAAAAGGGCTCTAAGGTTCCTGGGATGGCCAAGCCCAAGGAAAATCAGAGCCCTATGGAGGAGAACAATCTTTAGAAGCTGAACATGATAGCAATCTTCATTATTTTTATCAATAGAATTACATCCCTGCAAGAAAATACAATGGAGCTGCAAGAATACAAGCTCTCTCCACAATAAATATAATTAAAATCTCCTCCTTAGAGGAAAATTTTACTTGGTACTTATACAAAATGATTAGGATTCATTCCCCAAGAATGGAGGAAGCTTTCCCCACCAAAATTCCTTGATTAGTGGATCTAGTCCCTAATACTAGGAATTTGCATTAAATGGCAGGGAACACATTCCTAGATTTTTTCAATCATTCCCTAAAGGCAAATTTGACTTGGTACTTATAAAAAATGATTAAGAATAATTCCCCATGAATGGAGAAAGCTTTCCCCACCGAAATCCCTTGATCAGTGGAACACATTCCTAGATTTTCTCAATCATTGGAGTTCCATAATTTGTGCCATCATTCCATAATATCTTGTTGACTTATTAATTATTATTGATCCTCCAATAGTATGGAACAAGTCCCTAAATTATCTCCACCTCCAACTCTTCATAATCTTCCCAATATTCTCATAATATTCCACAAAAATAAATAATATTAGGCACAAATATTCAATTATTCATAAAACTTTTTAATGAATATATTAAAGTTAAAAATAAATTATCTAATGCAAAAAGAGAGGTTTAACGTGCTGAAAGATGGTCATAGGCCTTAATTTATGTTTTAAATTAGAGGCATGGGCCTTAATTTATATCTAACTTACAGGCCCATCACACCCCCCTGTTGAAAATGTTGCTCATCCTCTGAGCAACTTAGTGACCTCATTGTGCCTCATCCATGGCCCTGGTGGCCTCTCTCTTGTGCATTAAGAATATTGGCCATAAGTTCTGCAAGGACAAACCAGAAAACATATTTGTGCAAAGAAAAATCCTTGTTTCTTGAGACCATTAGTTTACCTTCTTCCCCTTATTCAAGACGGTTCTTATATATATATATATATATATCTATACATTTTTTTATTTTTTATTTTATTTTTTATTTTTTTCAGTTTGGCAAAGTCTTCCACACCCTTATCAACATTTTGTTACCTTGTTCCACCATTTATTTTCCTTAGGACTGCCCCCTATAGGATTTCTGTGTCACTGTAATTCCTACAGGATCATCTTGTAGAAAACACATTCCCTTTGTAAATTGAAGTAAAGGAGTGGAGAAATTGACTTAAATGGTGGAGGAATAAATGGTAATGAGTGGTAAAATAAAAATGTGAGTGACAGGGGTCTCTTTGTGATCCTCCTTTGCTCTTTGACCATCCTTCTTGTTGACCTGCAAATGGAAATTTCATGAAAATGGAGAGGATGCTCTCTTTGTTTTTTCTTTCAAGAATGAAATGGCATGGATGAATGATGAATAGATAGTGGATATAAAGTGGATGGAGAGCTTAAACTGTTTCGGTGACCTTGATCTTTGCAAAAAAATTCTTCTTTTAACTGCCGTCCTCATTCCTTGAAATCATCACCCTTCATAATTTGACTTTTCAATATTGCATGAGTGAAGGAGGGAGCTGAAATCAACTAGTTGAAGGTGGTTGAGACTACTAACCCATTATTAGCTTATAAAACCTCATCTCTCATGCATTGACAACAAATTTCTAACTATAATATGCGCAAGAGAAGAGGTCAAGAATATTGCATACCTATACCTACCTGATGGTTGTTGGAGAGACATGCATGTTGCTGCTGAGTTGATATTGATGTGCAGGTGTTGGAAGGTGATGTTGATGATCTTGATGCTATTGCTAAGCTCTAGAGGAGCTTCTTTGACCTATGGATCTCCTTTAAACTTCTCACTGCCAATCCTGTACGTGTTGTTCTGTATCCTATAGGTTTACAAGACATTGACTTTTTTTGTCCATATCTCCCAAATGGTAGACTAGATTGAGCTAAAACTTTTTGAGCATGTTGCCATCATCATTATGCACCTCCCCATAGAAATTTTTTGTCAATGGATGCACATATCTCAACAAAAACTAAAAATGGTTGAACGTGATGGAGGTCGATTTCTTGCAAACCGTGCATTGGAATTTGCGGAAATTTCTTGGGCATGTTACCATCATCCATATGAATCTCCCCATGATTTTTTTTTTTAAATGGATGCATGGATATCAAGAAAATGCAAAAATTCTCAACAATTTAGGGCCTCATCAACAAGAGGACACGTGAATTTTCTAGCCTATGAAGCCGAAGCTCGTTTGAAAGATCCGTTTATGGGTCCGTTGGGGCTGTTAGAAAAATTTTGGGTCTGTTGGGCTGTTAGAAAAAATTTGCAAGGGCAAAAGAGAGGAGTCTGACTTAGATCTTCAATCTAGACAGAGGCTTAATTGAAACAAAAATTAAATGTAAATACATTCGCATGATAAATTGGAGGCTGCTGCTCCAAGTAAAAACGCAAAGTACCCTAAGACTTACACACTCAACTCCTTTCTAATTCTACTTGCTTAGCATTGAAAATGACTTTTACATTCATATTTATCAAAACATACAACTACTCATAGAGCAAATATTTAAGACACAGAATGGGCGATTATACAAAATGAGGGATTTTCTAAAGGACTAGAAGTAAGAGTTGCAGAGTAAATTCTTGTCATATTTACCTAACTTCATTAAGTGCTTTAACTCTCTGATGTGTTGCGAAATGGTCAGCACTATACTACTGCTCATAACTTCAGTGCTTCTACCTACAACCAAAATTCCAACCTGCAAAAGTTCAATAGGCGAGTATGGTGGTTGTCAGTGTGTTTAAGGTGGTGGTTGGGATTAATGTTTCCAACACTGCCCCTTAATCACAACTGCCACCAGTGACTATTCCCAAACAGTCTCTAACATAAAGAAAACTTTCATGTTCCAATGGCTTTGTGAAAATATAGCAAATTGTTCATGTTAACCGCAGTGTTACAACACAATTTCACCATTGTTAATCAAATCTCTAATAAGATGATATTTAGCATCAATATGCTTGGTCCTCTTGTGAAAGAAAAAATTCTTTGACAATAAAATTGCGGAAGTGTTGTCGCAGAAAATAGTTGTCGTTCCCTCTTGGCCATGATGAAGATCCCTCAACATCCTTCTCATCAAAACTGCTTGACACACTATTGTTGTTGCGACGACATATTCAGCTTCTGCTGTTGGCAGTGATACTATTAGCTACTTCTTGTAGACCCATGAAATGGCTCCAGAACCCAAATGAAAAACATATCCTGATATGCTCTTTCTATCATCGACACTTCCTGCCCAATCACTGCCAGTGTAACCAACTAGTGTAAAATCATTTGTTGCCGTGTACAAAATACCATACTGTTTTGTCTGATTGACATACCTTAGAATCCTTTTCACTGCTTGCCAATGTGTTTCCTTTGGTATCTCCATGAACCTCCACACTAGACTTACTACATAAATTATATCGAGCCTAGTGGCGGTCAAATACATCAAGCTTCCTATCATGCTTTTCTATAATGTCGAATTGACATTGTTGCTGCAATCTTCTTTGCTCAACTTGAACCCCATGACAGTTGGAGTTGGTGTGGGCTTTCTATTCAACATATTAAACCTCTCCAAAATGTCTGCTACATACTTTTCTTGAGAAATAAAAATACCATTTTCTGTTTGCTTCAATTCTATGCCCAAAAATACCTTAACAACCCCAAGTCAGTCATTTCAAATTCACCCTTCATGACTTCTTTGAAATCAGTGATGAGGAAATCATCACTTCTTGTAAAAATTAAATCATCTACATATAAGACAACAATAAGAATCTTACCATCACTCTCTTTGATGTAGGGAGTAGGCTCATTGTCACATTTGTTGAAACCATTGTCCAACAAGTAAGCATCTATCCTGCTATACCATGCATGTGGTTCTTGCTTCAGCCCATAAAGAACTTTTCTCAACCGATACACTTTGTCTTCTTGGCCTTCTACCTCATAACTAGGTGGTTGCGCAACATACACTTCCTCTTTTAGCACTCCATTCAAGAACATTGATTTTACGTCCATTTGATACACATTCTATTTATGTTGCATGACAATTGCCGCAATTGTATGCATTGTCTCCATCCTCACGACTGGAGTAAATGTCTCCGCATAATCTCTTCCTTGTTGTTGCTTGTATCCTTTGGCAACTAGCCTCGCTTTATGCCTTTCAATCTTGTCGTCGACATTTCTCTTGGTCTTGTAGACGCACTTCACTCTAATAGCTTATTTTCCTAGCGGAAGGTCCACTAATTCCCATGTGTCATTCTTTCTATTCCTTCTATTTCTTCCTCCATTGCCGCAACCCATTTCTGTTCTTTAACTTCATATTCGAAATGGATTATGTTGTCTACATGCAAAAAATAATGCAAATAAGGAATTCAGATCAACGCTACTATCAACTTCATCTTTCTCATAAATTTCATTTAAATTTCTAAATTTCGGTCTTCTTGTGCTTGCTGAAGATGAGTTTGACATGTTACTTGGTGTGGCTCTTTGTGGCACGCCTAGAGGAGCAGTTTCTTGACTGCACAATGTTGTCCTATTATTTGTTAATGGTCTTGCTTGTTGCATGCTTTGTTGTGCTTGAATAGTAGTAGAGGGAGTCATTGTTGAGGAATTTCTTACTGCCGTCAATTCCTCTTTGTCCTCATGCAGATTACATTCTTTGACATTGATTGTCTTCTCTAAAATTCCATCCCATGCTTCCTCTTCTATGAATTGCACATATCTATTGATTATGACCTTCTTCATTGATGGATTGTAGAGATTGTATGCCTTGGATTCATCACTGTATCCAACAAATATACATTTCTTCCCCTTGTTGTCCAACTTCTTCCTCAACACATTGGGACATGTGCATAAGCCACATATCCAAACACTCTCATGCAGGTGACACTATGATTTCTTCCACTCCATGACTATTTAGGAACAACATTCTTGACACTTTTGGTTGGACGCCTATTAATGAAATAAGTTGCACAAGCGACAACTTTAGCCCAATAATAATTTGATAAATGATTTGCCTTCAACATACACCTTTCCATTTCCATAATGGTCCTATTCTTCCTTTTCGCGACACCATTTTGTTGAGGTGCATACTTTGTTGTAAATTGCTTGTGAATTCCATGCTCCTTACAAAAACGAAGGAACTCATTTGAGATGTATTCACCACCTCTGTCAGTCTTCAAGACTTTGATTTAGTTTCCATTTTGCTTCTCAACAAGAACTTTGTATTGACGGAAGCACTCAAACACTTCACTTTTCTATTTTAGGAGAAAGACTTCTTGAGCCCTGAAATTACATCTCTCCTCCACACTTTCCTAGACTTTTCTCCCTCACCAGTACCTCGTAAGCTATCAAATATAATTACATATTGATTCTAAAAGAGCATTTAAGTGGTTTTCTAACTATGTTTTTGAGTTTGCTGTTTGACGTAGATTTTGCTCATTAGTTGCGGAATGCAGCCACTTTCCGCAACTGATTCAACTTTCC
Organism: Pinus taeda; assembly: GCA_000404065.3. Taxonomy (NCBI): domain Eukaryota; kingdom Viridiplantae; phylum Streptophyta; class Pinopsida; order Pinales; family Pinaceae; genus Pinus; species Pinus taeda. Next base: position 10,444 of record APFE030078365.1, on the reverse strand, counting down.
GCAACTATTTTTGTTGATCTCTAGGTTGCAGGTGTCATCAAGCAAAATGAGGCATGTGGGCAAGTTAGGAATGACCTGGACATGGATCAGGTCCTATTGGTTCAGCTAAATTCGCAGAGGAAGCCCTTCGTCAAATGGTGGTCAAACGAAGAGTTCTATGGCAAGCAGGATTCTGTTTTCAAACATATGAAGGATCCAGAACCGTTCCTAGAGCCATGGGTTCATTTTGACAGCTAGAGCTGCCCCCACAATGCAAATCCAACAACCACTTTTGATAGATTGAATGATCTTGGCAACCATTATGCTAAGCTTACATATGCTGTCCTTTTACGTGTCCTCAATTGAAGATGTTTCATAGGAAAATAGTTATGAAATTTTTCTTATAAATAAAGCATTTCCAAACACATAGAACAAGTTTAATTTTTGTTGTCGTTTTGATGCTAGTCTTTGTACTGTGTCGTGAACTGGTCTTGTTGCTGTAACGAGAGGATTTTTCCTCTGTTTTGCAATATAATCAGACTCTGTTTTATATGACCGTGTGAGTGTAATTCTAGGCTGATAGCGTGTTGGCCAAGGCTGTGCAGAGGGCCCTTGCTAGCTGAGGTTTCGTTTCCTTATTTTTGTAAAGTTTTTATGTGTTGTCTCCTTATTTCCATTGCACATATTTCATAGTTTATTCACCTGTGTATATTTCACTAGTTATGATGCTATCATTTTGTTCTTGTACATGTTTTTTCAAGCATTGTATATTGTTTCTAACACTGATCAGTGTGTGTGTTTCAGGATAGAGTAGGCCCGGGCATTTTCATAGAATTTTTCCAATAACTAGTGACATGAGATTAGCCTCTCTACTGACTTTTCTTTTCTTAGTTTTTTTTTTTAATTCTAGTTATGCTTTGATTTCAGTCTTATTCACTTGCTTTGTTAGTTAGTTGAGATATCAAATTCCTCATATCATTGACGTTATCTCTTAAAGCCATAGCTTAACCCCAAAAAGACTACTTGGCGAGCTATCAGACTATGAATGATGTGATTTGATTTTAGTATTATTTTTTTTGCAGTTAGATATCAAATTCCTGATATCATTGACGTTATCTCCTAAAGCCATAGCTTAACCCCAAAACGACTACTTGGCGAGCTATAAGACTATGAATGATGTGATTTTATTTTAGTTTTATTTTTCTGCAATTAGATATAAATTCCTCATTTTATTGATTTTATCTCCTAAAGCCATAGCTTAACCCTGAAAAGACTATCTGGCGAGCTATCAGACTATAAATGAAGTGAATTGAATTTACTTGTATTAGTTTGCAGTTTTTGATTTGTTTGAGTGCAGTAGCTTAATTTATTCTTTTGTATTTAGGTGAGTAGCAGAGTTAGTGATTTGATGGTCATTAGTTCATCATTTGTTTGATTTTAATAGCAGCACATTTCCATTCTTGTTCAAGTACTACTTTCATTACTAGTATGTTTTAAGACCTTCTGAAGTGTTAAGTTATGGAAATCATTATAGAGGACATAATTGCCTTAAAATCTATATCCATACTTGCCTTCTAGAGTATTCTTAAAACTCAGGGATAGGATTTCCATTCACATTAGGATATAAACGAAGATAAAACCCCCAAAACAAAATAAAAATTGAAAACAATAAAAAGTAAGAAAGAGGTTGTCTTTCACATATAGTGCGCCACACTTCATCAGTTTACGACTCTCGGATTGATAATTAATGTAGAAATTTAGGACATACTAAATTGGTTAAACAAGACCCATGTCTTCCTTGTGTAGTCATCTATGAAGGTCAATAAATAATGGTTGCCACCAACTGATGGTATCTTCATTGTCCACATAAATCTGAATGGACAATCTCCAACAGTGCCTTTGCTCTTATTGACTTTCCTATTGGAAATGTATCTCTATGTTGTTTTCCCAAGATGTATCCTTCACATAGGTTGTTCTTTTTTTCTGAGTGGCAATCCATTCACCATGCCTTTCCTATGCAACAAATTCAAACCTCCAAAGTTGAGATGACCAAATCTCAAATGCCATAACCAGTTTTCATCGTTGAGCTCTGCTTGATATTTTACTTGTGTGACCGCTGCATCTTTTCTTCCATCCTCTTGTAAGTTCATTTATAGTTGTGATTGTGCACCTTCTTCCTTAAAATCTAATCTTATTTTTAGGGGAAACATCCTATTGCTTGTCATCTGAACTTTTGTAATCAACTTCCTGCTTGGAGGCCTATCTAAAATTGTGCACTCATCATTTTTGAAAAAGACATTGTAGCCATTTTTCATGAGTTGTCTAATGCTTATGAGGTTATGCTTCAAAATAGGGACAAAGTGAACATCTGAGATGAAAATTTTCTCCCCTTCCTTTGTTAGGATATTAACTCTTCCTTTTCCCATGACAGATACTTTTCTATCAATCCCTAATGTCACTTGAAATCTCACATTTTCATCTAAATTGGAAAACATCTCTATGTTCTCTGACATGTGGTTACTACACCCTGAATCTAGATGCCATATATCACTTTATTTTTCTTGTGCTACATTATGAGCTAAAAACATGCTATCATGGTTCTAATTTTCCTTTGTGAAATTTACATTTGGATTTTTACTAATGTCCTATTGCTTCTTTCTACATTCATTTGCATAATGACCATAATTCTTATAGTAAAGACATTGAATTTGAGATTTATCATACCTCTGACCTTGTGCTTGATTTTGGCTTGGGCCTTGACTTGGATTTTGATTGCTGCTTCTTCCACCTCTGTGTGGGCTTCTTCCTCTTCCTCTAGCAAATGATCTTCCTCTGCCTCTACCTTGTGTCTTGAAGGCATGCTCCAATGAGGAGCTTGTTGCTCTATTCAGTCTATGTTCATGAGAAATTAGTGATGCATGAAGCTTATCCACTAAGACTTGTGAGAGATCCTTTGTCTCTTCTATGGCCACAACAATGGCATCAAACCTTGCTAGAAAACGTCTCAAAAATTTCTCAACTATTCTCCTTTCCTCAAGTGTCTCACCATGAGACCTGATTTGAGTAAGCAACCCAATTACATGTGTAGAAAATGAATCCACATTCTCAAATTCTTTCATACAAAGTGTTTCAAAGTCTCTTCTCAACATTTGCAGTTTTGTTGTCTTGACTTTTGCCATCCCTTGGTATGTTGTCTAGAGGGTGTCCCATGCTTTCTTGGACTTCATTGCTGTTGCAACCCTTGGGAAAATAATTTCATGAACTATTTGAAAATTGTAGAAGAGGGCTTCGGCATCATTCTTCTTGTTGTCCCTCAACAAATCCCTTTCTACTTGAGACAACACATTGTATGTTGTTGCATCTGTTGGTTCTTGAAAACCATTCTCCACCAAATCCCAAATGTCTTGAGAAGAAAACAGGGCCTTCATTGTAATAGCCCAATAATCATAAATTTTCCCATTAAACTGAGGTATCTGAGGATTATTCAAGCTTTTTCTTTATGTTTGCCATTTCTTAGTGAAAAAAAACTTTCTACCTGCTAGTAAATACACTTCAAAAACCTGCCCTCAAAACAATTTCTAATTGCTAGTAAAAACACTTGTTTTTACACTAACAAAGTTTAACCCACTCTGATAACTTGTTAGAAAATTTTTGCAAGGGCAGAGGTGAGGAGTCTGGCTCAGAAATCGGTTGCGGAAATAAAATATTTAGTTGAGGCAAGCACATCGCAACTAGACAGAGGCTTAATTGAAATAGAAATTAAACACACAACCAAATGGTTGCGGTAAATATACTCAGAAAGGTTTAAGGCCATATCGCAACAAACCAAACTTTGGATTATATTATAAAGCATATGTAAATACATTTCCATGATAAAATGGAGGTTGCTGCTCCAAGTCAAAACACAAAAATCTTATTACAATTTACGCTTCACTAAGGTTGCGTAGTAACTATATGTAAAACTTCGTAAAACTTGTTTTCACTCAGCCACCAATATTTCCTCCACGATTTTCTCCTCACTACTTCTTAGACTTACACACTTGAATCCTCTCTACTTGCTCAACATTGAAAGTGAATTTTACATTCATATTTATCAAAGCATGCAAGTTTGACTCATTAAAAAATGACATAGCAAATATTTAAGACATAGAATGGGCAATTATACAAAATGAGGGATTCCCTAAACTTGTAGAGGTTGTAGACAAGAAGTAAGAGTTTTGCAGTAAATGTTTGCCCATACATATTTACCAAACTTCATTAAGTGCTTTAATGCTCTTATTTGTTACAGAATGTTAGCATTGTACTAGTGCTCAAAACTTCAGTGCTTCCGCTTGCAAACAAAATAGCAACCTCCAAAAGTTGACTGGGAAAGTATGGTGGTTGCAAGTGTGTTTAAGGCAGTGGTTGGGATTAATATTTCGAACATGAGCAATCTCCATTCTGCAGAGATAGGTGCAACAACTACAGAAGAAATTGGTGACTGCCCATGCAGACCTTCTTCAATACACCTCTGCAATGGAGCCTGTTCTTAATCCACATAGTGTAGGCTCCATGTTGCCAACTTATTCCAATGTTTTCATGATTCATGTCGCAGCTAGGGAACAACAACAACAAAATTTACTGGAATTCCCTAATTCTAGATAGGAGCTACAACTGAACAAAGGGTAGCTTCTAGAATTTGCCTTGAGAATCGATGGTTGCTACGAGGTTGGCCTCGCTGCACTGGGTATGACAAATCATGCCTATGCACTGTATTCTTCATCTAGGCTTGCCAGTGACGGTAGAAGAGAAAGTAGAGGAGGAAGTTTTTGACACTTGTCTTCCCATTAGTATTTTGTGGTAGCCTTTTTCTGAGACCTAAATTGCATGTATGTGAACATTTTTTTAATTAGATATTAGATTGTGAAACTTCTCCATCAAATTGCCATTGATCTTACTGTCGATATGATTCATTTTTGGTTACCATATTGACCTTTTTGTATTCTGCGATTTCGATGGAAGCTTCGTTATATCTTATCAAGTGTTGATGTGAAAATTTTGCAAGAGTTGTGTCTATCAATCACCTGTTGATGTCTGTGAAGAGTGGCACTATCTTTGGGTTTGCTGCAGAAGTCTATCGAGTGAGTGTTGTAAACCTATTTTCCTAGTTGAAATTAATGTCTCATCTGCATTCTAATATTATATGATGAATTTCTGGAGCATAAAATATATTCTCCTATTTGATTCCAGTTCTTAGTTTTTGGCTGTCATGTCATTTCAAGATAAGTGTGATGAATCTTGACAGAAAATAACATTTCTCAGGCTTGGCGATAACGCCTGAAATCCAAGATTAAATTTGTATTTTTTTCTTATGAACATGATGCCATTCTATATAATTAGACTAGAATTTCCCTTCAAGTATTTAATTAGATCATATCATAGTTTGTTGTTTATTCACAGGCAGAGAAAACACTAAAAGCATGAAACATGCACAACACCTCAAATCCCGAGATTTCACATAGCTTTTTGTCAGCTTAAAATATGTGCAAATAGTGGTATGATGTCGTTCCATATATTTATGAATGTATTTAAATGATATGATTGTTGTAGTTGTAGAGCCCATGAAGTTGTTTACATCAAGTAAGGACAAGGAATGCCTATCTTTGATATTCCTGAGATTATGTTCCCTATTGCACAACATGAAAATTATCTAGCTGTGAACCCTGTCTACGATTTTAGGTCTGATGGATTGATACTCGAGCACTGTGAGACATGGCTTTTGTAACCTAGATTTATGAATATCAAAAGTGAAATCTTACTTTTGAAGACATTGGAAATTGAATCCTAAGACTGCAAAGAATATTGAATAAATTCTGAAGTGCTTGAAAACTGTAGTATTTATTTTATTTTATTTTATTTAACTAATGCAACTCAGATAGAAGAGCTTGAACTCCACAATATATAAGATACTACAAGGAATATGCTTTGGTTTTTCGTAGTTTGCATTTATGCAAGGGTCTTGGCTGTTGCGGATCAATGTCTTAGACAAGTATCTTTGCGCCAAATGATTTACAACAATACATGGTGAGTCTATATCCACACTTTTCATCTATTTTGAGTATTACTATTTGTTGTTTCTATACATAAACAACTCTGCATTCTACATTCTGCATTTTACATTGTTAGAACTTCAAATTGATGGTGTGCATTCTACATTCTGCATTTTACATTGTTAGAACTTCAAAATTGATGGTGTGTGAGGTTATAATAAACTTAATTAGAGATTGTAGGTAAAATTTTAGTCTTGTCCATTAGATTTTCTAGAATGTTTTTTAAATTTACGATTACCTTCAGCAGATTTGGCTATGAATAGCTTAGAGGTGAATTAATTAATATATAGCTTTGTAGTTTGAAGATTTGCCAACTAATAAAACTAGCAATCAGAAAATTGGAAACGTCGTCAAGGCCCATCTTTTTTTGTCCCATGTTTTTGGAAAATTTGAATCAAGTGGCCCATATAAAACTTTTCTTTTTTAAAACCACTGGCTTCCCATTCTTGTGAATAGTTGATGCCTTGCATTCCTTGATCTTCCAATTGATGTCGCCATCACAAATCTTGAGTTTTATATTTATAGTCTCCTTCCTTCTAAGTTTTTTTAGTGCAGCCTCTGGGGTAATAGAAGAACACGAGTTATTAAGGAAACTCAGATCTTTATTTAGTTTTATTTACCTCCAGATGCTAGCTATAGAGTTTTTTCGCGTGTCGAAAAAAATATTGGGAGAAAACAAAAACAAAGTACCATTTCACACAGTTCTTGAAGGGTTGATAACAATACTCGATTGGGCATCCATACGCTAGATGTGAAGGATATTAGATGAGATAATTTCAATCAATGACCACAATTGTTATGAGATGAGGACTTACCAAATAACATAAGATGGATAGCTTTGTGATTTTGGTTGTAACTATCCACATCATGCTTATATATTTACCAATCTAGGGTTTCTTGTTAGACTTGTTCGAAGTAAAGTAATCCATCCTGGGATGTTCAAACGATTATTAGTAATTGTAAATAGAACCACATGATGCATATTTGGCCTAGACTAAAGGAAGCCCATTTGTGCATGTGACCATAATTAGAAGCACTAGGTGTGTATTGCTTTTCATATACAATATATCATATTCATATGTGCATTTGAATAATGTGTGTGTGTGTTGCAAAGAAGCTTGCATGATGAACAAGGATAGGGAAAAGCAAGTGACCAATGTATATAGAAGAGACATTACAAGTGAGAAAATGGGCATGTATGCACACGAGAAAAAAAGAAGTTTCTGCCCATTTGTTCATGAGAACCAATACACTTGATAGGGTGCATATAATAATGAGAAAGAAGTAAAAAATGCCGAAGCTTTGTTAAATATGAGTTTTAGAAAAAGTAAAGTTCACTTTGCAAACAAGAGGGTTCACCAAGGTGCAAAAGGGCAAGTGGGGATTAATGAGAGTGAAGGCTGGGAAAGGAGTTGACAATCAGGAAAGGGAGGGGCATAATAGGGAAAGTGATTACAAGGTGAAGGATGGACATCGATGGAGGAGGGTGGGTGGGGTGGAGGGGGGGAGTACAGGAATAAAAGTGTTAAAGGGAAAGGGTGTATAGAGAAAGAGATGGATAATAGTGAGGGAGAGAGGAGAAAGGTATTTTTATAGGCGACGGGAATTTTTTTTTGAGGGGGAGGAGTGGGTTGAAGGTCTTGCAAGAGGAGAGTAGACGGAGAGGCATAAGGGAGTTATTTAGAGTGCATGAGAGCTGGGCAAAGGTGTTCAATTTCATTGAAAGTGTCTATTTTGATAGCTAGCATGAAGAGGAATCAACGTGATGTGACCCCATTGGATATGGCTTAGAAAACTTTTGGCTCGCTTGAAAGGAGGCAAAGGTCCTTTGCAGATATGCCCAAAAGGCCATGGGCAGCATTGTTGAAAGCAACCACATTTTTGAGTTGGCCAGTGTGATCGTGCAATTCAAGTCATAGCAAATAGCGATAGTCACATTCCAGGAAGGAACCTTCACATTTTGAACAATGCCATGTCTTGTCAGTTTGTTGAACAACTTTTTTCATGCATTGAAGCCCATCAATAGTAAGGGGGAATGTGAGGAAGTAGAAGTCATCCAAGTCAATTTTTGTAACAATAGCATAGAAGGAAACCCGTGAAGACGTCTCGACATGGGGCATTGCAAGAATGACATAAATTGTTTTTGTTTCAATGGGCCTCTTAGCTGTGCCAGTGTATTTCCTGCTAAGTGATGGTGAGGAAGATTTGATTCCTTCTTTTTGAAACCATTGCTTGATTTGGTGTGTTTCAGAGATATTTGGATCTATAAGAAGGAAACTCATCGGGATAGACTGGTAGTATGCCCATTAAACTCAACAAGGCAGTTGCCTCTGATTGCAAGGACTAGGATGGTCCATTCCATGCAAAGTTTAGAGAGTGCGTGGCCTTCGGTGTGATAGTGGTCTCCTCATAAGGTGACATCGATGTTTCTATCAGACTTGTCATGTAGGGAAATAGTTTTTTTGGGAGTTTCAAAACCATCATGCCTGTGAATGATTAAGGCAAGAGAGGTCAAGCTAACGACATAGATAACATAAAAAAATGATTCGAGAGGCGCAAGTTTGAGTGAACTTATTGCAACAAAATATAAGGTATAGGAAGGTATTGTTTGATCGTCATATAAAAGGTGAGATAAATTTGATGTAGAGAAGAGGAGGATTTCGAAAGGGCGTTTAAGATGGTTGTACACAAGGTTCGGGACCTTTATGGAGCCATTCGAAATTGTGTAGATTTGGCCAAGTTGGATTAGTGCATGGAGGGAGTCCACCAATTCATTGAATGCAGATACATGGATTCTGTCTTCGTCCTAATCGATAGTATTAAACCCGAAGGACTTCCTGAGTCGCGTGCATTGGTGTATGCGTGAAGGGGTGTTTTTGTGAGAAATCTACCTTGGATGGACCAAAATTTACGAGTTGGGGTAAGTGCCTTAAAAGGGAGAGTTGTTGCAGGTGAAGCAAACAAATTTGCGAAGTTGGTATATTCACTTTCAATGGGGGGGTTGATGAAAGGGAAGATCCAGCAGATGACGATGAGGGTGCATGACGCATTTGTTCAATGGAGATAATAAGAGGGGTTGTATCATTGATTAAAGGTGATGCACGTTGGAGCATTTCAAGTTTGAGGACAGAAAGAGACCTGCAAGAAAGAGCATATGTGAGTGCAGAGGGGAAGTAAAACACAATAAAAGAAAATAGATTCTAAAGTAGGCATAAAATGAGGGGAAAGCCAAGGAGGATTGGGCAGGATTCCCATTGTGAAAATTACATAGCATGATGTGCATATGTGCATGAGCATTTTTGTAAGAGCACGATAGATCCTATTTGCAATTTTTTGGACTTTTCAAGTGCATCATGTGAAGAAGGAAGCAAGACCACATGGTTGTGAAGAACATTAGAAAGAGAGACATAGTAGTGAGGGGTTGACATCCAAGTAGGGCGTATTTCTTCGACAACAATGACTTGGAGGATTGTTTGCATCTCGGTAGAGCCAGCGAACAACAATGGAAGTGCATTGTAGTCAAGGTTGGTTCCATAGTGATACAACTTTGTTGTCAAAAAACAGGCGCTGCAAGCGAATAACAATTGTAAGTGTACAAAAGTGAAAAAAAATTGTGTAGTAAAAAGAAAGGAAAAGGTTAAGGAGTTTATCTAAAATGAGATGAAGCAACAGTAGAAATGGAAGGGAAAAGTGTGGAAGTTAAAAAACAATGGGGGGAATGAAGAACAAGAAACAACAAGTTTGGTACAAGAATCGAATAGATAGCTAGATTACTGTCTGTATGATTTGTGTAATTTGCATGTGGAAAAGTTAAATCTTTCATGTGTAAGAAAGAAAAGAAAGAAGAAAAAAAGACCCACCATGATATTGTTATTTGTTGAGCAAAGGAAAGTTTTGGAAGGAAGAGAGGAAGGAGTAGGCAGTTTGAATGAGATACCTAACAAATATTGAGGGCTTGTTCAAGCAAAGAGGTTTGGCAGTAGCAAGGCAAAGTAGGAAGTATTGTTGTGATTATGGTTTTTGTGTGATTATTTCTTGTCACACTAGTTAGATAGCAACCATACATAGGGTAACACAATAAGAGATAGCAACCATAAAGGAAAAACTCCCATAATAGGGGCAAATAAATGTTCAACTAATTTCCTAAGGATAACAAAAGTGTACATGCATACATGTCAACATGTAAAAAAGAAATGCAATAAAGGGGAAAAGCCAAAGACTTGTACCTCTCAGAAGGGAGTAACACAAGATATCCTGCCACGTCAAAACATATTTGTGTTAGGTAAGTGGTATTTAAATATGACAAGGAAAATGACTAAACCAGTTTGGCCAAGTAATGCCTCTATTTGCAACATTTGTATAATACCATGCATCAT
>APFE030078364.1:0-21787 GCA_000404065.3 Pinus taeda | reverse complement strand
CTATTTTCTTGGTCTTCAAGTCTTGCAATCCAAGGAGGGTATTTCCCTTTCCCAGTCCAAGTATGCTTGTGATATTCTTCGTCATTTTCACATGGAAGATTGTAAGCCAGCTCCTTCTCCCTTTCAGTCTGGAGTCAAACTTTCAGTCTCTTGTACTTCTCCTGAAGTTGATGCTACCTTATACCGTCAACTTGTAGGAAAACTCTTGTATTTAACTCATACTCGTTCTGACCTTTCCTTTGTTGTTGGCCTTGTTGCTCGTTTTATGCAAAACCCCCGTGAAAGTCATTGGAAAGCAGCTAAAAGAATACTTCGTTATGTTCGAGGTACAGTACAGTTTGGGATTCATTACAGTGCCAAAGCAGCTCCTCTATTAGTTGGTTTCACTTATTCTGATTGGGCTGGTGACCCTGATGATCGGAAGTCTACTGCCGGTTATGTCTTCACTCTTGGTTCAGGACCTATTACATGGGCTTGTAAGAAACAGGCTGCCATTTCTCTTTCGTCAGCAGAAGCAGAGTATCGTGGTGCAGTGGAAGCTAGTAAGGAAGCCTTGTGGCTTCGTCAGATCCTATCAGAATTGGGCTTTGAGCAGCAGCATCCGACTACACTTTGGTGTGATAATCAAAGTGCCATTCAGCTTTGCAAAGATCCAGTTCAGCGTCAGCGCAGCAAACACATTGAACTTCACATGCACTTCATCAGAAAGCTCATTCATGACCATGTTCTTGAAGTGCAATATTGTTCAACAGATGATCAGGTTGCAGACATCTTCACAAAGGCTCTCACAGAGGCGAAGTTCACTAAACTTCGATATATGCTTGGAGTTCAGGAAGTTGTCACTAAGGGGGGATAGGCTCTAGTGCCTCCTTCCTTCTCCTATTGTGTCATATTTGTAAATCCTTCAATCCTATCCCAAGTTGTTCTTAAGGGGGGATGTTAGGATATTCCGACACATAGGAAATAGTTAAGTTCAACTTGGTCTAGTATAGAGTTAGGTATAGAGTTAGGTAAAGTGTGTTTCTTTACCGTTGTACATTTTGTAACTTACAATCCGACGGTCACGATATGTAGTGATCCGACGGTTCATTCTCTCCTCGGTATTACCGACACTTGATCCGTGGCTTGACACCCGATTGGTCCATGAATTCTATTTAAAGCGCATGGAGGGTCATTGGTAGGTTCACCGTGCATGAGAGAAGTTTATGTAAATTTTCATTCTTTTATTAATAAATTGCCTGTAGTAGCCACGTTGGCATAGGCCGTGGACTGTTTCCCTCTCTGAGGGTTTTAACCACGTCAAAATATTGGTGTATTGATCTGTGATCTGTTTGTGAGCGGTGTCCTTCTGGTGTTCTGTCTGAGGAACTTACCCTGTAAATTCCTACATGTAAGACTATCAATTGAACACATACCGGAACCCATTGAAAGCCAGACCGCTAGACACATGCCAAAACTCCCTATCCCGGCCTTTGCGAGGAGATACATACAAACATTGATATACCAATAGACATAGATACATATATAGACTGACTTCGACTTGAACCGACCTGAAATGAACAAGACTGTCCCACAACAAACACTACGCACTATGGCAACCGAGCACACGACCTGAAACCGCAGAAGCGACCTCCAAAAAAGCAAGGAGACGATCTCAAGCATCCACGAAGGTGGATGGTTGCTCCTCAACAATTCTGCAACCATACTGATCGGACGCACTCGAATCTGTGTAAGGAGCATCATCCTTTGCTGGCTCGCTTAGTCCCGCCACCGCACCCGAGGCTTCCGCAGGCTGCAATCTTGGACATTGAACAGGAGAAGGTGGTCGTGGCTCCGTAGGGACCTCTGGAGAGGTTGCGTGTTCACACTTCTCAATCCGCATCGATACAAAATAAGTGGAATTATCCAGGGAGCATGGGAACCGAAAGCGAGTTGAGGGGTGAGAGCTGTGCGAGCACGCAGTTGCACGCCCTCGGCCTCTTCCTCTGCCTCGGCCCCGCCTTGCCCCATGGGAGCTGACTTCTTCAGAGGGGGAATCCAATGAGGGTGAGGAGCGCTGAGGGGAAGCTCTTCCTCTTGCGCCTCCCCTAGACCCCCCCTGCAACTATTGAGGCAGAGCTGTTCACGCGGCATTCTGGAGCGACGCTGCAAAAAAGGCTACACAGAAAACTAGTTTGGCCCTCGCCACAGTTCACAAAGAACCAATTGACCTTGTCCAGAGGCAGAATAATGCACAGAATCACGAAAGGCGACAAATAAGCCTTTGAAAAAACGCAGAGGGGCGGGGCGAAACTTACCACCGAGAACTGAACCGGAGACTCACCCTGAGCGCCAAGGGGGGCAATGCAAACATAGACTAGAACAAACTGTAGCTGGCAGACGAGAAAGCCAGGGCGCCCCAAGGAAGAGACCAAGGCCTTCTGAGCAGAGGGCCGAGGTCTGAACCTTAGCAACCGCTGCCAAGGCTCAATCATCAGCGTTAACGCGCAGGAGCAAATCATCCACAACCAAATGAAACAATGTACAGACCTCAGAGGCTGCCTACCCAGCAAAGGCTGGTTCTTAAAGACCCATGGATCGACATTCCAAACGTTGAACATTCCAACGCAGGCCGACTGCACGCAGAGCACCGAAGAGGCGAATCGAATGACAGAAATAGAGCAGCTAACGACAAGTTGCAGGCCCGTATTAAGTGTTGCATTGATTTTATCAGGACGGGGGTGGTAGGCCCGTAGATTTCCTCTACATCTGGCGGATCTGGGTTGCCACTTGCCCAGTGGGGAGGCCGCCCCCGCATTAATAACCCAATTAATCACCCACAGCCGGGGGAAGAGAACACTAACATTATTCGAGGAGGTGACTTTAATTTAATCCTCCACGCCAATGAGAAAAGGGGAGGCAGTTTTAAACTTGATCCATATAGAATACAGTCGGAAAATATCATGCAGGAGCATGATCTTATGGATGTTCCTCCAAAAAACCATATATACACCAGGAACAACCGCAAGATGGGTGTTGGTAACATCGTGGAGCGGTTAGACATAATTCTCATTAATATTACACTTCTCTCTGCTTTCTCCATCAGATATGCTAACAACCTAACGTGCTTTGCCTCCGACCACTTCCCAATAACTCTAACGCTGGAAAATCATAGGCCCCTTGGGCCCATCCCATTCAAATACAGTTCTCTCTGGAATGATATACCAGCAGTTGCAGGAATTGTTACAGCTCTTGGATCCAACACGTGGAAGGCTCTCCCGGTTTCATTTGGGAAACAAAACTGCGGAAAACAAAACAAGCCATAAAAGAATGGGCTAAAACAAAGTATCAAGAACCAAACAAGGTAAAAAAAGAAATTGAGAACAATCTGAAGAGTATTCAAAGAGAAATAGAGGAAAATGGCCTTTCCCAAGAGAACAAACAGTAGGAGAATGAACTCTACTTACAACTATACCGAGTTAACAGAGAAGAGGAAACAAAATGGAGGCTCAAGTCGAGACAATTATGGTTACAAGGGGGTGACAAGAACACAACCTTTTTTCACAAGCAAACAACAACCAGAAAGATAAGGAATAATGTAAGCTCCATCCTAGATGCTGAAGGTGATAGACAAAGAACTCAGGAAGCCATTCGAAGAGATGCTATAGATCACTATCGGGACCTGCTAACTGAAACAAAGGAAGCAGAGGATTATACATATTTATTGCAGCATCTCCCAACAGGGATAAGAAGGGTATGAATGACATTTTAAGCAAGGAGATAGATGAGGAGGAAATCGGGAGATCTATCTGGACTTTTCAACCTGATAAAGCCCCGGGACTAGATGGCTTTCCCATTTGCTTTTATCGAGCATTTTGGGGAATTATTAAAAAGGACTTGACAAAAATGCTCAATTGGATCCAACGAAAAGGCAAAATAGGAGGATATACCAATGCCACTCATCTAGCACTCATCCCCAAAGAAAACATGCCATCTTCCTTTGCTCGTTTCAGGCACTCTGTAACTCCTCCTATAAAATCTTGACAAAAATCATTGCTACTCGCCTAAAGCCTTTGCTCCCTTCCCTCATTTCCGAAAATCAAGGGGGATTCTTAGCCAACAGACAGATAACTGATTATATTTTACTTGTGCAAGAAGCCATCCACTCGATTCAAACCAGAAACGAGAAAGGGTTTATTCTCAAGCTTGATCTGGCCAATGTATTTGACAGAGTGAGACACTCCTTCCTCTTGGCAGCTTTGAAGAAGATAGGATTTGATGACCACTTTATCAACCTCATTCGAGCCTGCCTTTCAGGGCCTTGGATCTCCCCTCTTGTAAATGGTAGACCTGGAGAAGCTTTCCAATCCTCTAGAGGCCTCCGACAAGGTTGCCCTCTCTCTCCTTATCTCTTCATTCTAATAGCTGAATCCTTCAGCAGGGCATTGGACTTCAACCAGAGGGTTGGCTTAATCACAGGAATAAAATTTGGGAACGGGGTCAAGAACATTAATCATTCACAATTTTCCAATGACACCTTACTGATTGGAGGGGCCTCCACTACAATAGCTAAGCGCTTCAAAACTCTCCTTGAAAAATACATGAGCTACTCTGGCGGAATGGTAAATGATTTGAAAAGCTGCATATATGGCTGGAACACAACAGTACAGGTGGTCCACAATATCGCCAACATCTTTGGAGTCACATGTAAGTATGATTGGACTCACTTCTCTTACGTGGGCATGCCTGTAAGTGCTGGACCTTTGAGAGCAGAAGTCTGGTACACAATACTCGACAAAATGAAAAAAAAAGTACAACAGTGGGGGTCCATTTGGCTCAACCCAGTTGGTCACCTCATTCTTCTCAAGTCAAGTATATCTTCTCCCCCCTGAGATCATTTTTCTCTTCTTCAAGCTCCGACCTCCTTCCACAACAAAATGGAAATCGTCCTTCGCCAATTCCTATGGCAGGGGGGGAAAATGATAAAAATAAATTCAACTTGATTAAATGGAAGCAGGTGATCCAACACCAAGACCGAGGAGGTCTTGGAATTAGATCTCCTAAATTTCTCAATTTGGCCTTTGGAGGCAAAATTGTCTGGAGACTCATTACTAGACCCCCAGCATGGTGGAAAAAAGTTCTGGAAATTAAATATCTTAATTTTCCTAGACAGTAGCTTCTTGATCGAGATATTCCCAATAGAAACTCCTCCTACATTTTGGCGTATATGCAAGAGAGAAATTCCACTAATTGCTCAAAATACTTCTAAAATCCCCAAGGGAGGTGCAAGCATCAATATTGGAGCTGACAGAATCATGGGTCAGCGGCCAATAAACAGACATGGGGGAGTCCACCCTATCCTTTCCTTTTTTGAAAGAACGGGCATACAGTTCCTTGACCAAATCTCCCAATGGGATCCCCACACCCTTCTTTGGTTAGGTTGGGCCTCCCCAGCCATACCCAATGGCCTTAACGCAAGTCTTTTTGCCCTTCAATCCCATTTGCATAGTATATCCCCTGTAAAAAAGAATGATCTTGATGGGTTTTGTTGGGACCCATCCGGATCCTCTTACACCATCCAAGCTGCTCACTATTACATGTGCAACATCAACTTCCCCATGCCAAGTTGGAACCTCTAGGAGGTGGTTTGGAAATCCAAGGCAATTCCAAAAATTAAGTTTTTTCTCTGGACCCTCCTCAAAGGGAAAGTCCTCACAGCCGAAAATTTGCAAAAGAGGGGAATCAATGGCCCCTCTCGATGTCGTAACTGCTTAGTTGCTGAAGAATCAATGCATCATCTCTTTATTGAATCCCCTTTTTCCATCGACTGCTAGAGGAATTTATCTCATGACAATCAAATCCCATGGAACACCTAAAACACCATAGGAGAAATTCTTTACAAATGGAAAAAAAAACTACCCCTAGTAGCACAGGAAAAATAACACAGTGAAGAGAGTATGGGATATTCTTCCCCACAACATGCTATGGAATATCTAGCTGACATGAAATCAGAAGGTTTTTAAGGATAAGGATTCGACTGTTAGAAGTCTTTGTACCAAGGCAAGGAGTCTTTCCCTTGAGATCATCTCGTTTAAGAATCCGAGAAGTGTAAATGTCAGTGAACTCAGCATAGAAGAACGCATTTTCATTGGACACTTGTTAGACCAAAACACTAGCAATCAGAAGGGTATCGCTGCTAGCAACATAAACAACAATGTTTCTTCTAACTGGAAGATTAGGTTAAAAGAGGAAGAATTTGTAGGTTGGATTAAAAACATCAATAGGCATTATCTTTGTTTCGATGGGGCCTCAAAGTCGAATCCCGGGGTAGCAGGGGTGGGAGGAGCTATTTTTAATGCTAATGGGTATAAAATACTCTTATACGAGTGGGGTCTTGGCCACACTTCCAATAACAGAGCAAAAGCCTTGGCCCTTTACCAAGGTCTTATCCAACTTGGGAAGCTTGGTATAGACACAGTCACGATATTGGGAGACTCGGTGATAGTCGTCAGTGCAATGGTCCATAACAGGGATCTTCCTAATGCTCTCCTTCAGTAGATTATCAAATGGTGCCAAATCTTAGGACACACCATAAAAGATGTGCGCTATTATCATGTTTTGTGATCGCTCAATAAAATTGCTGACAGTCAAGCCAACAAAACCTATGCCAGACCATTGGGCTCCCTTATCTATAATGGCGTGGAATCATTTCAGCATATACCATGATGAAGAGACCTCCGGGATCCAATCAACACCTCAGCTCATCTGATATGATAGTTCGGTCAAAGATTGTCCTCATTTCGCCTGTGACTAAGATCCGCATAGGGATCTGGCAGCTCTTTGGAATCATCACTTCCTCACCTCTCGTCAGTGGACCAAATATCCTTCTACCTCTCGGCCATCCCTTCTCTGTGCTTCCGAATTGCTCTCCTGATTCTCCTTATCTCTTTTCGGTTCTCCCCCCATGCTCTTCAATCTCCATCTTGAACTCTATCTATGCCCCTTTTCTCACCCCTATCCGCATCCTTTCTGTCCCCTGCTTCGCCTTTTCGATTTCACGCCATGCCTGCTTGCTTGTGAGCTCCCTGCAGCCCACCCTTCCTGTATCTCAAATGGCCTACCTATGTCAAGTCCGGGACCAGATAACTCTCCTGCCGCCCATCACTATGCATTATGGCAAATACACTCCCCCCGATTGCGATGATTGTATGCGGACCCGCTGCTGCATTACAATAAGACTTAACCTGTCATTGCATCCGTCGCAGATCGCAAGCTGAGAATTCATAGATCGCATCCGTCACAGGTTGCAAGCCACATCGCAGATCGCAGCCGTCGCAAATCGCAGATCGCAAGCCACATCGCAGATCGCAGCCGTCGCAGATCACAGATCACAAGCCACATCGCAGATCGCAAGCCACATCGCAGATCGCAGCCGTTGCAGATCACAGCCATCATAGATTGCAAGCCACATCGCAGATCACATCCATCGCAGATCATAGCCATCGTAGATTGCAGCAGTCGTAGATCGCAAGCAGAGCCCGAATAGCTAAGAGCCCAGCAAAGAAATTTGGACAGCAAGATGGACAGTCAGTAGATGATCATGGAGGCAAAGATTGAAAATCAAAGCAGGCTTATAAAAGAAAAATACGAGGCTGATATAAATCTGTTCCAGCGCAGGATTTCATCTTTACATGAACAGTTCAGACTACTTTCAAACAAATGCGTCCATGCTGAGGAGTCCATAGAGATACTAAGATACATGATGGAAAAGAAGAACACCATGCGTGGAGATGAAGAGGATCAGCCTGAACAGTCGATAGCGAGGCAAATGAGTCATATAGATATAGATTGAAAATGTTTTGCAAATGTTGTTTACTTTTGTTTCAGTTTGTAAGGGTTTATTTTAGTTTAAATTTCACCTCAAAGCCTAGAAGGCAGGAGCAAGGAGGTTTTTGTAACTGTAACTCCTACTCTCCTCATACTTCTTGGCATCGTATTATGTACCTCAGGGGAATAGCCTTCTCCAGCCTTTTTTGAAATATAATATAGCAACCGATGATGTTAAAAAAAATATAAGGGTAAACACTATTTAGGCCTCAAAGGTAATGACATTAAGCCATACATTAATCTCAATCCTAATCATAAGGAAATAACTTCAATTTTAAGGAATAATTCAAATAAATTCCAAGAACCAGAACACACAAAAAGCAAATGCTTAGTTTAACAATCAAATTAAATATTTTTACAAATTTATTCATTAAAAGGATAAGGAAAAGAAATAATTACACAAGTAATTTCAAGAGTAAAAGTAATATTTAACAATAATTTTATATAGATATATTTTAAAAATTAAATAATAGTACAACTCAATAACTAGTGAAAATTCAAATAATTAAAGAAATAAAGAGGTTGAAAATTTAGTAAATATATTAACAAATTTATTTATTAAAAAGATAAGGAAATGAAATAATACGACAATTTCAAAAGTAAGTTAATAGGTACGTGCATATGATTTTGTCTAACTATTTTATGTTTTGAAGTTTTGATGAAATTAGGCAAAACAATTTTTTATTGTTTAAAATATATTTTTGAATGTATAAATAGATTTAGAGTTATGAAAAATTCCTTGATCACTAGGATTGTGGAGAGTTTACTTGTAATTCCAACAAACTTTTATGGAATTTTAAACAAATTCTACCAAAAAAAGATGCACAAAAAAAATTTGTTCTCCTTTCTATCTATATTTAATTTTTGCAAAAAAATATCGACTAATTATAATAAAGCTAGAAAAATCCCATAGATAAAAATTCACTGTTAATGTGCCTTGAGATACTTCAACCATTACCAAATTAAAAATTTCGTACTAAATATTAACTTGCGAGCTTTTAGCAATAGCCTAAAACTATAACGAGAACCAATAAGTTATAAACTAAAACCTGCTCGAAATAATCTCAACAAATTTCCAATGTCTCTGCGTCTTTTAAAAAAACCACATGAGCATTCAACAACCTACCCTTAATGATTTAGAAGAAGAGTGAAGAAATCTCTTCCTTCCACTAAATTATTTTACACCAACCCTAACTATTCTACTTGGACGTTTTAACTTTTTATAATTAAAATAAATTTATATCATATAAAATTGTGTATAGGTTAATTTAATTTTATTATTATTAACTTTTTAATGTTTTTTGGAATATTTTTTTTTTTTTTTTTTTTTTCTTTTTTTTTTGCACTTAGGTTTTAGAAATTTAATTGTCTGGATGAAAAAAAATTTTATATTAGTGGGCAGAAATGTTCGTAATATTTTTTATAAACTTAAACTTAATAATATAATGTGTAATCTCTTTTAAAATAATATCAAAATATTTTTTAATAAAAAATTATGTATATTATGATAAAAAATAAAAATGATATACATAATTTTGATTAGTTTTAATTAAAAGTATTATAAAACTTAAATTATATTTATAAATAAGTTAAATATGGTAAAAATATTTCATTGCGTTAGATATACATGATTACGATTATACATTTTAAAATTTTTTTAATATAATATTTAAATAAACTACTTGAATATCCATGTTAAATGATTACGCAATAGGAGTATCTATTTTAGAATAGGCCTTCTAGAATTTTAATTTAATTACCATTAATTATTAGGTGAATGGTAGGTTTTAACCTCCATGAAATATGCCAATATTCATAGTAATATGCACAAATCAAAGGTTGATATTTATCTCTAAGTTAGTTAACCTCTTTTAATTAATTTATGTCATATTAATTAATTAAAGAAAATGTCATATCAACACATTTCATATTGAGAATTTGGTATTGATAAGCCATGGCATTGGCCAAAATTATGGAACAAAAACCATTTACAAGTTAAGAATTTCCATGTTAAAGTGAGCATGAATCTCCCTAGTTAAAAATATTGTTAAATGCCTTTTAAAATGTATATATGTTTAATTCATATATTAATTTATTTATTTTCGTATCAAAAGGAATCAACAAATTGGTTGATGTTATACTCACATGACATGGGGTTGATTCCAAGTGTTACCACTATAACCTATGTGTGCTTATGTATGCCACTACAAGCACATGTGAATTGGGGTGTTTGAACCTTGAACCTCCTTGAAAAAACCCTTCTTTTTCAAGGCCATCACTACTTGAGCTCTCTACAAGGCTCATATATTAATTCTTTTTATAATTAATAATAATAATAATTTATAATTTAAGTTTAATTTTTTAATGCATTTTTTTCATATGTACATGTGGAATGTATTATAGGTTAAGTGTTTTGATGTTTATCATGGATTGATGCTTATGGGCATTTACCAACTATTTAATTTATATGGTTGTAGGGTGAAAGCATAGAGTTGGGTTACACTTTTTGGCAAAAGAGGGTGTGTTTGGGTGGAAAAAATAATAGGTTGATAAAGCTCTTTGGGCGCTAAAAAGGTAGCTCGAATCAGTGTTAAAAAATAACCGTTGATTGAGCTATAATGCTCAATCAAGCCCTTTTTTTAATATATACTACTACTGCGATCTGCTGAAGCTATTTGTACATAACGTCTCGATTGAGACTTTGAGAGTAGCTCCACTGAGAGTATTGGAGCTCCATTGAGCAATGAAGCTTTCAAATCAATCTGGGGAACCACCCCACCAACGTCGTAAAGGCTCGAATTAAGGTAGGTACTCTATCCTTTGTCTTTCTTATTTTTATTTTTTTTTGCAAATTGTAACAAATTAATTTAAAAAAAAACAACAACCATGTACAAAACCATAAAAAAAACAACCATACAAAAACCACAAAAAACAATTAATTAAAAAAACAACCATACAAAAACCACAAAAAAAAACCTTCCAAAAAGCTTAGAAAATTACAAAACCAACCAAGAAAATCATAAAAAAAAAAATCTTCAAAGCAACTTAGAAAACCACAAAACCAACCTACAAAACCATAAATACAAAACCTTCAAGACAACTTAGAAAACAATTGGAAACCACAAAAAAACTATAATTTAGGTTTTAAATTTGTTTCTTAATTGTTTTGTTTATTAAATGCATATTTTCTAATTTTGAATGGTAAAAACATTTTTTTTCCTAATTCTTTTAGGTTTTAAAGTTTTTTTTTAGGAATTTTGTGAAATAAATATTCATTTTTTATTTTATTTTATTTATTAAAAAATGGCGTTTAAATTTCTAGCAAATTTGACAAAAAATACACCCCAAAAACTTCAACAAAAATAGGAAATTATAACCAAAATAAGTAAATTAACCGAGTTTCGAGATAACACAATAAATATGGTTGCAACTCTATTAATAAAAATAAATTTTGTTTATTTATTATTAAATTTAAACTAATTTAACTTTTTAAATCATTTTTTAATAATATATACGTACCGGATCTAGTTTTAAAAAATAATTAATCTTTATAATTAAACATCTCAATGAAATTCTGGTTTATATTAATTTAGAAAACTATTTAACATAAATTAACATTTTATTTAACATTTAAAACATAACATAAAAATTAATTAATAATAATTAAATAATATAACTTCTCTTTTATATTATATATATATATGCCAAAAACTAATAACTACACTCATAATATATATATAAACATAGTTCTACCTACACTATTCTACACATCAACCACTGTAACTATAAAAATAGTTTGATGCCGCAACATCAATTATATAACTAGATTTAAATAATATTACTAATAATATATATATAAGTCATAATATATATTTTATATAAGATAATTTTAATAAGTTATTTATCATAACATAAAGTTATTTGACATTATTTATACTATACTATACTATATATTAAATATATATTACTATATATATAAATATAATATATCCCTATATATATATATATAGTGTGACATGTACATTGTGCATAACTATAACATAATATAACATTAATATTAACATAGCATAATTATTTAAAACATTGTGTGTGTTTCAACAATGTATCATTCATAGATACATTAAATCCTTCGTGAAAAGTGCATTTGATCTAGTGAATAAAAGCATTTACACTCTCTTTTAATTTGTACCATATTGTTTCATTATTTAGTGTGTTGTACAAGAAACATTGCCTTCATGTGCTTGCACCTAGTATATGTCATGTGCCAAAGTCAAACATTAAGAACTTAAAGTTTATTGTAGTATTTGGTTGGCATGAAATTTTATTAATTTTGTAGATAAGTTTATTTCAATATTTTACATATATATTTACATATTTATGTGCTATGAATAAAATGCATTATTTAGAAATGAGAAAAAGTGTGTGGGAAGATTTGATCACTTCTTTCGATTGTGTTTAGATGGAACTCAATGTATTTTGGTTGATAAATTATCAAAAAATAGACTCTAAAGTTATGACTTTAGTTTAGATTATTTTGCTTGAGTTTAGAAATAATTTTTTTGTCAACATTTTTTTCTTGGATTAGTTTATATGTATTATATATAATATGTTGAGGCATTCCATATATGCGACCCAACTGTAGGCCATCATAGTGCAAGAGGTTTTGTTATACGTGGTTTGGCTCATGATAGATCATGTAGCCCACCGAGAGTTCATGTTCCCCTCATAGATCTTGCCTCCCACACTAGTCGGAGTGTCAAACACAGTGTTTTTGTCTCTGTTGATGACCATGCTACATCCAAAGGACTTTATTCGTCCATTTCAAGCACACCTCCTCCACTTTTAAATCCTCTTTAAACTTTATGTGTTTATGTATTGAAATTGTCTTTAATTTTTAAATTATCTTCAACTAATGAATTTGAATTTAATGTATATGTTTTTATTCTTATAGTTTGTTAATTATATATATGTTAAGTTATATTTATGATTTATAGACCCTCAACAGGTCAAAGCTGAAGATCAGAGTGCAACATCGATCCCTCTATGGGATGATGCTACATCTCATATCACATTAGAGGATGTTACAACCCTTCATACATGAATCACAATAGAGATAGAGAAGATCCATGCCAATTCACCGACTCATCTTGCATTGTCTTTGATGTTGAATAACATCAATAGGTTAATCGGGATATACCAGAGGTCGAGTCCACATAGCCACATATTACAGTACATATAAAGGATTAGGAGGCATGAGGTTAGAGGCCTATATTCTTTGGAGGTGGTGAAAGAGGCCACCAAGGACATTGATGTTCATGGGGAGTTTCTTGACATCCCTCCAGATCGCCCTGCTAGAGATAGAGGTCTGATTTCATTGAAATACTTTAGGAATTTTAATGCAACCCCTTTTGTCTATGATAGATTCTTTGGAGTTTGGGGCCAATTCATCCACCATAACTAGGTCGTCGTTTATTTTTCCAAGCATTTATATGCAGAGTTCGTGTTACATATGAGGCAGGATTACACTGATACCAAATCTCATTTTTATGGACTCGACATGTACCACCACCTCCGGGATTCTTTCCACTACCGTCTCAGAGCTCGGTATTACCAAAAGAGCTAGAGGAGTTGTCACAACTTACTGGTGAGACTAGGAGACTATTGCAGGTAACATGCAAACGTTATTGGCCAGTGTGTGTGTTGCATTAGATGGAGAGATTAGGATACCACCACCATTTCCTCATGACCTGCCAGTGCCCTTATATGATGATGCATTTCTCGCGAGTTTACCCTTTGACCAAATTTTGACACATGCATATATGTATCATTTTCCATTCATGAGACTTGGAGGGTGCAATGCATGCGTTACACAAAAAAGATACATATATATACAAAGCTTTTGACTCTTATTGTCAAATTATGAATAGTTATTTATATTAAAATTTCTAGTTCTGATTAGATTTCATTTATATCAATAAGTTCATAATGACATGTAGACACGCACCAGCTACATGGATGAGCTTATGAGGTTATCCAAGGGGGCAGTTGATCGCCTAGGCCATACTTGACTAGAGCATGTTTCCATGGATTCTTCTCCACCTTCACCTCCACCTTATATGTTCACTAATGTGGAGGAGAGTCAGTATGCACAATGACATGGAACAACAATTGAGGTAAACTTTTTTATTCCCAATATTTCAACATTTTTTTTTTAAGTTACATAAATATGCTAATTAATTTGTAGACTATTATAATTTGTCCTTACCATTGTGTACACATGCCCATATACAAAGTGATGTTGATACCATTGTTATGTGGAGACATGAGTGGTCGATGTTGGGTTTAGAGGCACTAATGATGTGGGTCCATCGATGCATGCCCAAATCATCAAACCACGGGTAGGGGAGTACCAAACCTAAATTCATGATCAGACCCCCATCCTATCTGACTTGCATTTCGACTCGACTGAGGTTAGTATATTCATGTATATGTAATAACAAATGTGGTTCAACATCATTTATTTGCATACTTATTATTTGTACAAATAATGGTCTAATTAGTTTGAATTTAAATATGTTATATTGCAATACTAGCCTATGGACACTTACTTTGCAGAGTAGAATTCACATAGGAGTTTTGGTGGTATTTAGAGTGTCATATTTTGTATATTTTTAGGCTCATTTCATAAGGCATATTCACATGTGTGATACATACTTTGTATATTTTCATGCTTAGACATCTTATCGATGTACATCATGGAAATTATTTTAGTTTATGGATGCTTATTATTTCAGGCTATGGATGTTCATGTGATATTTGTAATTTGTATAATATTTCATATGGATAATTTATTGATACATGTATTCACTCTTTTATTTTATGTATTTATATTAATCTTGTTTATGGATCATTAAATTTTGATGTTCATGGATATGTTAAATTTATTATTCTAATTTAATAATTTTTCTATATACTATATACGATAAATTTTGTTAGTAAAATATATGTTCAATTTTGATTCCAAGTTTCATAGAATAAGAAAATAAGTACAATCTTAAGTTATGATGCAAGTGACTTTGATAACATGTATGTTATTACAATTCAATTTTAAAAATAAATTATTTGAATTATAAAATCATATATTTATATATAAATTTTGTGACCCACCCATATACAATTGCATAGAAAACCTTTTTAAGTATTTCAATTAATTTCTTAGCTCAAGCTTCAATTAAAAGACACAAATATGACTTAAATAAGTTTTATTAAATTTTAATATTAACAGATGTCATGTAAACAACAAATAAGTTTTATTCAACGTTATTTATTTTGATATTATTTACAAGAGCTTAGTCATAACATGATATAAGTCAATCGTATTGAAATTTAATCTATAAGACAAACAACAATGTATGGCAACATTTCTATAATTTTATATAATGTTAACGACTTTCTTAAATTTACAAGTAGTAATCCAATTATTTCAATCAATTCCTTATGATGGAAATTTAAGTTTTATTCCATTTAAAAAAACTAAAATATGATTGAAATAAGTTATATATTCAATCTTAAAAGATGTGGAGATGTACAAGTTATAAATACAAGTTTTATTCGATTTTATTTTGTTTGAGGTTATCTACAAAATCTTAGTCATAATGCATGTTGTCAATAATTTTTTTGTGCTTACACTGAAATCAATGCACAATGTTAAACTAATTACCGTGAAATTAATGTACACCATATATCTAGTTACATCATTGATAAAAAATCAACATCTTTGCTCAAATCAATGCATCTAATGCAAGCAATCAAATAGGATGAAAAATCAACATCTACACTAAAATCAATGCATCTAATGCAAACAATCAAATAGGATTAGAAATCAATATTTACACTGAAATCAATGCATCTAATGCTGCAAGCAATCAAATAGGATTAGAAATTAAACATCTACACTGGAATCATCACATCTAGTGCTAGCAATCAAATAGGACTATGAATCAACATCTACACTAAAATCAATGCATCTAATACAAGTTCAATCAAACAAGATTATACATTAACATTTTTAATGAAATGAATGCATCTAATGTAAGCAATGCATCTAATGCAAGCTCAATCAAACAAGATTATACATTAACATTTTTAATGAAATGAATGCATCTAATGTAAGAAATGAAATAGATTTAGAAATCAACATCTACAAAAAAATATATGCATCTAATTTGCAAGAAATCAAATAGGATTAGAAATCAACATTTGTAATTGACATCAATGCATCTAGTGAAAGCAATGTTTTCCCCTTTCTCTCCCCCCTCCATCTACATCGATATCTCTCTCCATCTCTCCTTCTTTGTCTCTCTATCTCACCCCCCAGAAAACACATACACTCTCTCTTCATATCTATCTCTCTCTCTCTCCCTCCCTCTATCTCTCTTCTTTCCTCTCTGCCCCTTCCATCTATATCTCTATCTCCCCCCATCTCTCCTTCTTCATCTCTCTATATCACCCCGCAAACATACACATTGTTTCTCCATATCTATCTATATCTCCCTCCATCTCCCTCTCTCTCTCTCTTTGTTCCCCTTCTCTCCCTTTGTTTCCCCTTCTATCTCTCTTCCTTCCTACTCTCTTCTCTCCCTCTCTCTCTCTCCCTTGCCACCCCCCCTCTCTCTCCACCTTTATCTCTCTATATGTATTTCTTCTTACCTCCCTCTCTCTCCCTATTCAACTCCATCTCTCTCTCTCCCTCCCTCTCAAGCCGTCTTTCTCTTCATTTCTCTCCCATCTCCTTCTCAAGCCCTCTCTCTCTTTATTTCTCTCCCACCTCCCTCTATCTCTCTCCCATGTCACTCACTCTCTCTCTCTCTCTCTCTCTCGCTTTAGCCCGCAACTCTGTTGACTATTTCCCTCCCTCTCTGATTCTCTCTCCCCCTTCTCTCCATATCTCCTTCTTTGTCTTTGTATCTCACCCCAAACATACACACTCTCTCTCCATCTCTCCCTTGTCACTCCCCCCCTCTCTCTTTTACCCTTCTCTCCGATTCTCTCTCACTCTATATTTCAAAAAATTTAAAATACTTTGACAATCCGTCCATGAGGTCCGATGGAAGATTAAGAATCTCCCACTGACATCATCTCGTAGCCGACTCTTGCATCTACTAATGGTCAATGAAAGGTAGGGAAAGTCCATTCTTAGGATGGAGCATTAATATATATGATATACTATTATTTTTGATGACATACAAACAATTTATTTAAATTTTATATATAACAATACTTAAAATGCAAAAGATTTCCAAATATGTGTCCAAGTACTTCACCTGAGAGGAAGATAATTTTCCACATGGAATAATTATTAAAATTTTCCAAAAGTATTAAAGTTCTAGCTACCCCATCAAGATACATAATGCACTTCATGCTATTCCAATTGGAGACTGTTTAGGTTTTATTTCTTAAAGGTAGCTTTAGGTTATGATTCATTCAACGATTTTAAAAATATTATATATTTCTATTATTGTTTAGATTTATAATTAACATAGTTAATTTTAAGATTAACATATTGCAGCTCAACTTCTGTATGACTCTTTTCATGGGCATATATCAACCACAATTTAATTAATATGAATTATGCCAGTATATATTTATAATATAACAGAAACTTTTATGCCTATATTAAAGTCAATAAATATATTAATCCAAAAAATTAATAAAATTTAATATTAACATTAAAATATATTAATATTAACTTTATAAATATATATATATATATTCTAAGTTATGCTAATTTTATTAAGGTAAAAAAAGAGTATCATACACTTGGGACGAAGCCTATACTTATCTATGCCAGAGGAAAGGCATCAACTAGCAAAAAAACTAGATTTGAACTACCCAAAAGGGAAACCAGTTCTTAACCAAAGTGTTTCAAAAAATTATCTTGCTACCCACGTAGGGGAAACCGGCAAATTATCCAGTTTTGTGTCATTGTATCTGAGGAGACTAGAAAAATTAAACCCAACTGAAGAGCCTAAAATTTTAAGTTTTCCCCAAAAAAACACATTGAAAATAGAAACTAAAAAACGGAGTCCCAATGAACCTGAGACAAGTGGCATGCTCAGAGGCAGTCTACTAAGCAAGCGCATGGCACGTTGAGTGGCAGCAAGGTGGCAGACCAAGCGGTGAACACACGGCATCAAGGTGGCGGTTAGGGATGTGGCGACAATGGAGGGTGCTCCTCCACGATGAAGCATCTGTACTCGTCCATGTCACCACTTGCCAGCGGCGAAGTCTCCGTGTCGCTAGCCTGCAACTTCGACTATTCTTCCTTGATGAGGCAGTAGTATTCGTCTATTACCTAGTTCATTTGCAGAGCCTCTTTCACTTCCTTCCTTGCGCGTCTGGTCTGTTGCTCCTGGCTCTGCTCCTCTGCGCCCTGAAGACTCGTCTGAGCCAGTTCCAGCTTTGCTTTTGTTTGGCTGCTCCCCGTTGTGGTGCATCCACCACCAGCAATGTTCGAGAGCCCCATTGCTTTGGTGCTGCCAGCTCCCATTGCTCCTTGTTCCTTGTTTGTCATGAGTCGTCCTCCAACCTCAGAGTCTTGTGCCTTAGAATTTTGCTTTTCCTCGTGAAAGCTAATGGTGATGGTGGAAGTGATGAGGGGCTTGTTCAGGGCGAAGCGGAACGTGAATTGGGCATTCTGGGAATGCAGCTGAGGAGCGGGAGATGGGCTGGAAGTTGAGGGGAGGCTGCTACGAGGCGTAGCAGAGGCCACTGAGTGGAAGCAACCTCTTCCACTGCACGTATTTGGGTAACGACCGGTGTTCTGCTTAACCAGAGAGGAAGTAGTCTCCGAAGAGCGCTAGGAGCGACTCAGGCTCCCTCGATTCCCACCTCTACGACTGCGCATCCTGTGTCGCACCATGCTGTCTACAATTGGAGGTGAGTTTCGTTCAGAATTGGGCACAATGGGATGCAACGTCATAGTGGAGTTAGCAGACAATTCAACATAGGGATGAGCAACCAGGGCCGAAGGGATGATAAATTGAAAATTTAGGTTGTGGGTGAAGTGGATGCCCGAGTCAAAATCAATACAACAATAAAGATTACAACGTCTCCCAGTGGTTGTGCGAGAGCTGGGTGTCGTCACTGCATGAGGGGAGAGGCATTGCAGGGGCCGAGGTTGCAGGGGAGGATTAGCAGGGGCAGAGGTGGTATTTTCCCAAGAGTTCATGGTCACCTTGAGCTGAGGTTGATGGTAGTTAACAGAATGGTGGCAGCGCTCACTCGACGTGAATTTATGGCGATGGTTAATGCCATTTTTGGACCACTGTGCCGCCCTGCGGGAGGCCATGTGGTCTCGCCACACGCCAACCTAGTTGGCAGCCACCTCACCATCCTTCATTGTCACCCGCATCCAGGAATTATTTTTTATATATTAATATCATTTCATCATTTAATTTAATAATAATAATAATCTCTTAATATTAATATTGAATTATAGTGACATTTCCCCCGCCTTAAATTTGATCCCATTGTGTTGTGTTTAAGAAAATATCTAAATTAAAAAAATTTCAACTGGTTGTAAAATATTAAACCTATATTTTGGATCAATCATGTCAAATAAAATACAATAATGAAAAACTTAAAAAAATCACGCACTATTTTTCCTCTATTGTTGGTTCTATGTTGGTTTTTGTTCTTGATAATATTATTTATATTATATATATTTCACAATTTTAAATATAAAAGTATTCTCATTTCTAATTTTACTAAAACTTTAATTTAATATCTATGAGAATATTTTTAGTAGTCTTTAGAGAGTTTAGATATATCTCAAAAGTAATTAAAACCTTTTTCCTTTTAGCTTCTATTAAAAAATGTTATAAAATTAAAATAATATATTTTTATTGTGAAATAAGTTACTCTTTCTTAGGTATGTGGCATTGATAAGCCATGATATTGTAACAAAACCTATTTATAAGTTAATAATATCCATGGTAAAGTGGGGGTGAATATCCATGGTTAATAATCTTGTCATATTTTTATAAAATATTTTGATTGTGAAATAAGTTGTGATTTTTTGGCATGTGGTATTTATAAGCCATGGCATTAGCCCATGGTATTGAAACAAAGTATATTCAGAAGTTCATAATATCAATTGCAAAGTGGCAATGAATATCCATGGTTAAGAATCTTGTCATATTGTTATTAAATATTTTCATTGTAAAATAAGTTATGTTTTTTGGGCATGTGATATTGATAAGCCATGGTATTGTAACAAAGCCTATTTACCACTTAATAGTATTTATGGTAAAGTGGGTGCGAATTAAGAATATTTTCATATTGTTATAAAATATTTTGATTATGAAATAAATTATGTTTTTTTAGGCATGCGGTATTGATAAGTCATGGTATTGGCCTATTGTATTGTAACAAACCCTAGCTTTTACAAAGGGGTGAATAACTATGGTTAAGAATCTTGTCATACTGTTATAAAACATTTTGATTGTGAAATCAGTTATAGTTTTTGAGCATGTAGTATTGATGAGTCATAATATTGGCCCATTGTATTTTAACAAAACCTATTCACAAATTAATAAATAAATCAAAATATAACACATTGAATTTTATTAATTTCATTGCTTTAACTTTTATTATTAATTAAACTAAGATTTAAATATTTAAGTTAATCCCACTTTTACCTTTTTTTTTATTTTATTTAACCTACCCTTAAAATTATTAACATACTTATATTTTTTCTAACCTCCGGATTCCAATATACACAAATTTAACAACAAAACCCTAAAATATGATTGATATACTGTACAACCA
The DNA here is from genome assembly GCA_000404065.3 of Pinus taeda. Classification (NCBI taxonomy): domain Eukaryota; kingdom Viridiplantae; phylum Streptophyta; class Pinopsida; order Pinales; family Pinaceae; genus Pinus; species Pinus taeda. The sequence goes on along the minus strand of APFE030078364.1, from coordinate 1,090 downwards.
ATATTGAAACATGTGCAGTAGAGTACAGAAAATGAAGTGCAGTACAGTACAAAATGAAGTGCCAGGTTGTACGTATGGAAATATTTTAATGCGTAACGCAACGATCCGTACGGAAAGATACTCCAGTCGGCATTTAGCGTACGGAAGGAACTTCCCTACATGATATTCTACCACGTATACGCAGCCTTAGCGTAATCTTGACGTTTTTATATATATATTTTTTATTGATTGATTTGTTCTAAAATCTTTTTGGAGTGGCAATCTTTAATCTATTTAATATGTAATTAGCCTAATTATAATTTTTATTTTTTCTTATCATATTAAATTTATTTATTCCCCAATGTGGTGTGTATATAGTGCTTAATTATTGATGTATATAGGGTTTACTTTATGTTTAAATATGTGAATCAAATATACTAATTGTTTATTTATGGCTTTTATGTGTATGGTGAATGCATGTGTCTTCCATTTAATGTAATAAATGTCTTTTCATATTAAACTCAAGAAGGAAAGTGTGTGTTTGTGGAGTCTCGGAGTTATTATTGGCATGTAGGTTTTTGAACCTTCGTAGAAGATGGATGGTGGTGATGTGTAGGGATTGGGTCTTTCTCTGGAGGCGTTAGTTATGTTTGTTGTGTCTGTAGGAATCTCATTGATGAAAGGGTGTACTAGACAAAGAATGTTGGTCTCAGGATGTGTGCCTAGATATACACTTGCCATTTCCAGGTCTAAGGGTGTTATGAAAACCCTTCGCTTAACCTACGTCATTCTCCTCAGTACTTTCACTATAAATGCATGGGATCCGGTTCACGATGCTGTTGGTATGTTGTAAACTAGGGTGGTGGGGAGCAGGACTCCTCACCTTGTTGTCTATATTCCTCTAAGCTCAGATATTTGATAATGAGGGGTAATTTGTATCTTTGTGGTAGTAATTCTAGGTGTTCTTGGTGTTCTAAGGGAGACCTAAAATTGGTCCCACTATTTCCCATAGTTGTGAACATTTCACCACAGGGTCAATGTTTTTTATCCTATTCCTCCATAATATTGCTACGGGGCCAATGTTTTTTATCCTATTCCTCCATAATATTGC
>APFE030078349.1:31721-44770 GCA_000404065.3 Pinus taeda | reverse complement strand
TTGTGAAGTCCTTGTATGGCCTCAAACAAGCACCGCGAGCCTGGTATGAAAAACTAACCGAGCATCTTCTGAAACTCAACTTCAATCATTTTGATCTTGATGATGCAACTTTATTTGTCAAGAAAGTTGGCAAAACAGTTGTATATCTTGTGGTATATGTAGATGATCTTTTGATGACAGGGAACAATGAAAGTTATATTGCATCCATAGAGAAAGAATTAGGAAAAAGTTTTGAAATGACTGATTTGGGCTATTTTCATTACTATCTTGTCATTGAAGTAACCCAACATCCAAAATCCATATTTCTTTCTCAAAAGAAATACATTGGAGATTTTCTAAACAGATTTGGCATGACAGAGTGCAATCCTCTTTCTACTCCAATGGAACAAAACTTAAAGCTCACATCTATTGAAGGAAAGGAATTTGAGGATGCAACAAAGTATAGACAGCTTGTAGGAAGTCTCATTTACCTCACTACTACCAGACCAGACATTTCATTTGCTGTTGGAATCCTCTCCAGGTTTATGCAAAAGCCTTGTGAGGGACATTGGTCTGCTGCAAAAAGAGTTCTAAGGTACTTGAAGGGAACTCAAGAACTTGGAATCAAGTATACACAGGTGGACGACTTCAGCTTGATTGGATACTCTGATTCAGACTTCGATGGAGACAAAGAAACTGGAGTATCTACTTCAGGATATGCTATGAGTCTTGGATTAGGAGCTATCTCTTGGAAATCACGCAAACAATCAATTCCAGTAGATTCCACAACAGAAGCAGAATACGTGGCAGCAGCTGAAGCAACAAAAGAAATTGTGTGGCTTAGGAAAATTCTTGAAGATTTGCAGGTAAAACAAGTACAATCACCTCCACTCATGATTGACAATACCTCTGCAATAAAGTTGGCCAAGAACCCAAAGTTCCATGATCGAACGAAGCACATCAATACTAAATATCATCTGATTAGACATCATGTTTAGGCCAAAACAATCCATCTTCGTCATTGTTCCACTAATGAGCAAATTGCATACATCTTCACCAAAGCGCTTGGAAGAGAAAAGCTTGAAAGATTCAGAACGATGCTTGGACTCACCAACATCCCTTCAGATTAAGGGGGGGAATGTTGATACCTAATCCTCAGTGATTGGGGGAATTGAATGTGAACAGTCATCAAGAAGATGAACTGAATGATCACATTCATGTATATAATATATAGCTGGCTAATTGAATAAACGAATCAGTTTTCTGGAGTTACTCCTGGCCTGACAGTTTTGATATACCTAAAGGAGAATGCCGATTTGTATACACAGTGTGTATGTATGGATAGTGCATTGTAGCAAAGGTTGATCCAAAGTGATCCGTTCTTGCTCAAATGTTGGGGTCAAGTTAGTATGCAGTTATTGTGATAGAGCTTGAAATCGCCTAGATCGAAGTTGTTATGCCGATATAGCTCACATGAGGAGAAAATTTCATGAGCATTGGTGTTGATGGGTTCACGGTGATTAGAGATACCTGGGAATATGTTATGGTTTATATATTCACCACAAGGAAAAAACCTTTTAGCGGAATATTTTGTAGAGGCCCCTATAAAATAACCCAAAAATATGTTTGTACGGAGGTAGGTTGATAGAAGTTTTATCATATGTTTGTGCTTTACTATACATATAAGAATAGGTGTTGCATATAACATGGTGCATTATGGAAAAAATATGTTTATAGAATAAGAAAAACACCATACGCTAAATAAAAAATGCATCAATAGCATTGGTGTCCTTCATGTAGTAAAATGACTCAGTGCATACCACTAAGAAGCACCATTGTATAAATTTTAGAAAAATGAGGTGTTATTTTCCAACGAAACCCCACTACAATAAATGTACTAAAACACCGTGGGGCTTCTTCTAAAGAGCACCGCTAATCAGTTTTTAATTTCTAAAAATAGAGCAATGCTATAGTAAAACAAAGCACTAATGTGGTACCTTTATAGAAATTCCCCACAACATCTCAAGAAAAGCACCGCGGTAGTTTTTTAATTAAAAAAAAAGTGTGGTTCTTTTGGACATATTCTGCATCAATGTGGTTAACTAAACACATTGGAGGAGTGTTAAATAAAAAATAAAAAAACTCCCAGCCATAAATTTTATTTTTACCATCTACATTGCTAGAGAGCTCTGAAGCAAAATTTGAAGGTTTCTTAAAAAAAATTGCAAGATAATTTATGTCTTATCGAAAATGGATCAAAATTGCAAAATCACATAAACTTAGTAATCTTAGTTAAATTTTGAATATTTTAACAATAAAAAAGACAACATACAACATCACAAAACAACAATTTGATGACGAAGTTCACCCCTCCTGGGCTACATCTCTCGGTCCAGCTTCCAATGTTGGCCCTTTAAATTATATGCTCAAATGTCAAATTAAATCAACATACAATGCTCAAATTGCAAAAATAACATGACCATTATGTCTAGAACACCCAAAAACCCTTGTGTAGGCTCTTCTTGGGCTCAGAAAGGTTAAAATATGGCCAATCTAGGCCTCTTTGTTCATTTCCCTACTAACTGTTATGCAAAATTGACCCTTCATCAAAATTGGCAACGAATTTTATCTTTGGCGGCCTTGAACAACTAAAAATCCACATAGGTTCAGCGACAAATCCGCTAAAAATTCTGCAAATTTTCAAACCTTTAGTTTGACACCACACCCCTTAATCTTTGCCTTCAATTTGGTCATGTGGTATACAATATGATTGGGTCGCAGGCCACTTGGTCTAGTGGCCCTCCACTCTTAGTTGTTGAAGGTAGCATATGTCCACGGGCATGGTGCCACACCCCCACCCCTCCCATTGGTCCTGCCGACGATCTTGTGGATTTTAATGGAACCAAGGATGGGGGCCAACTCCCTATCCGTTCCATCTCTTCCCACGGACACACCATATGTCACGTAACCCAAGGTTAGTTCGATCGGTCGAGCCCGCTGACCCAACCCCCCCCCAAATGCACCAACAATTACATGTTAAATAAAAGTGCATACTTTATATAACAAGAAACATCATGCAGTGTAGTGGTAAGGCACGAGGTTTTTGGTAATGAGGTTGAACCATGCCGAGGTCGGACGATCTATAAAAAGAATACACAAACTTCGAGGGCCAGATGGCACCCTCTCATATGGCCATGTGGCACCCTCTGATTGGTCAAAACCCAAACCTATCAACCAATAAAAACATGCCAACTACCACTATATAACCATGCCATGTGTCACGTCTGATTAGCTCGACTGATAACCATACTGCACAGTCACCTTCTAATGTCAGTGCCACATCATCATACGATATGCCTAGTCAACCCTGTAAGTTGACTTTTTAGCTGTTTGTCAAAAACTTCCGAACGTGATTTCTCATATGGTGTCGGTTTGAGGAAATTCAAGCATCGTTGGAATTAGAACGATGATATTGATGATTTGGCATTGGTTTTGGGAGAATTTGGGCATATTTTTATCCCCTCAATCACCTAATTAATTGATGACATATATCATATATTGTTGATAAAATCTACATGAGGCATCGACTAATAGGAAACTTAATCTTATATATCTCATATATTTTGGTTTTGATGAATTTGCACATGTGCTAAGGGAAAAACAAGGTAAGATGGATAATAAAGCAAATACATATATCATTATTGGGTATAATGATGATGTAAAGGTTACAAGAGTTGTAACCCCCCCAAAAAATAGGATTATTTGTCATCATGATGTTATTAAACCAACTCACAAAAAGATAGAAAAGAAAGATCAACGCCTTAGAATTCAGCCTCTTCGAGGGGGAAACCTCCTTTACATTTTACAAATGAACAATTCTTGGATGATACAAATGAAAATACCTCCTTTCTATATATAGGAGTCTAAGGGGTCATAATTTAATCAAAGCCAACATAACAATAATAATGTAAGGGCACAACAATAACAATAGTGGGCTTCTATGGGGCACAGTAATAATAATATGCAGATTACATGGGCACAAAAATATAATAAAGGGGTTGCACTAATAACAATAGGGATTACACTAGTAGTATAGGGACCTAACATGCCTCTTTCCTTCAAAAAGTGTTATCCTCAACACTTGAGTAGTTATGTATGCTTCTGTATAAAATTATCATCCATCCATGTGGAATCTTCAGCAAGTACGTTCTTCCACTTGATGAGATACTCTGAAATTGATCTATTTAGTAGTTGACGATTTCTTGAATTTGTGACTCCTTCAGGTTCTAATATGATTTTTCTTTCCTTGTCAAGTTCTAGCAAGATTGTTTGAACTGGTATCTTCTACAACTTTTGAATGCGTTCCCACCCTGCTTCATCATTCTTCCATTTATCCCTTGCTTTGTTTATCGAATTTGGTTGGATAATTATACCAACCTCTAGCATTTCTGCAACCATACATTCAATTTCACTCCTTTGGGCATATGGATATCTGTAAGGCATGATTTTTGGAGGAACACTTCCTGGAATCAAACGAATAACATGATCATGATCATGAATAGGTGGGAGGCCTTTGGGAGTCTCGAATACCTTGGAATGATTGTCCAAGACTTTTTGGAGATCTAGAGAAATAGATGATTTCGATGTGGGAAGCTCTAGCGAACATAACTGTGCAATTGCACATATTTGTTCTTTCTTTAGAGGCTTTGTCATTCCGTTAGAGATGATTATCTTTCCTAGTTTTCCTATGATACCCCTTAATTCAAATTCTTTTCCTTCCGAAGAAAATTTCATGAAAATTTCTTGAAAATTAAAAGCTATTGTACCCAAGGATTATAGCCATTGGACTCCTAATTCAATATCAACACCACCCATTGGAATGGAAAGCATTGGGCTATTCAATACATATTCTCCCATGGATAGCTTGATATTATGGCACTTTCCAGAGAAAATTATGGTTCCTCCACTTGCAACCATCACTTGACACTCTAGTGCTAGATATAGGAAGCAATTCAATTCCTTGGCTATATTACAAGAATAAAATTATGGGTACTACCCGAATCAATCAACACTATTACCTTTTTCTTCTTGATATTTCCTTCTATCTTGATAATTTGAGGAGTGGTAATTCTGGACAATGCATTACAAGATATGGTGGGATTCATTTCTTCTCTCTCTAGGGTTTGTTTTTGGTGTATATCCTCTTCTTTTGATGTTTCTTATTCCTTTTCTTCCTCCTCTTCACAATCTATGTAAATTAATTTCTTCTCAGCACACTTATGACCTTTAGTTTATTTACTATCACAACTGTAACAAAGCCCTTCTTCTCTTTTTTCTTGCAATTGTTGTGGTGTCAACCTTGTAGGTTGTGGAAGGCTAGGGGCAACAACACTTCCATATTTGTAGTTGTGAGTGGTAGGCTTCCTTATTGCCATAATTTTGCTTTCCATTTTTCTTGCCAACTTGAATGCCTTCTTTAATGAATCAGGTTCCCAAAGGCGAACCTCATGTTGGATGTTATCCTTTAAATTCCCTATGAACACATCAATCCTATGCTCCTCTGGAATATATTTTACCCTTATATTCAATTTTTCGAAGTCCTCAATGTGCTCCATCATTGAACCCTTTTGTTTGAGGTTTATCAATTGGCTTAAAAAAGGTGTTGCTTTTTGTATCCTCATAATGTGCTATCATTTCTTCCGTAAAAATTGCCCAAGTGACAACTTGTTTACGAGATCAAAGCCATTGATACTATACAAATGAATTTGGTTCCAAATATAAAGTTGCAATGTGTATCCATGTTACATCTGTAGATCGAAATATGGAGATTGAAATATTGCTACATATGTAGTATCCATGTTACAGGATCCTTGCCATCAAACTTCTTCATATTGATCTTTGTAACACGGTGGGTCTTTGTTCCAGCATTAGAGCCTATGAAATAATGATTAACATTTCTTTTGTTCTCATCATGAGTTTCGTCTACTACTTTTTCACCATTAAAAAGCCTTTCTTGTAGCAACTTTGTCAAATCTTACTTCAAACCTTCCATTTATTTCTTCAAATATTCAATGTTGTCGTTCTTCAAATCATGATTAACATTTCTTTTGTTCTCATTATGAGTTTCCTCTACTACCTTTTCACAATTAGGAAGCCTTTCTTGTAGCAACTTTGTCAAACACTTCTTCAAATCTTCCATCTTAGTGTCTATGTCATTCATATCAGCTTCCATGCCATCCATATTAACTTCCATGCCATCCATGTTAACTTGTATGCCATTCATATTAGCTTCCAAACCATTCATTTTAGCTTCTGTTACCTTTTGTGAGAGTGAAATTTGTTGCATTTGGTCTCGTAATTTTGATATATCATGTTGCATTTCATCCTCTTCTTCATGAGTCATGCTAGAGCTTTCAGGTTGCTTATTAGGTATTTCCATTTTCTTTCTTTGTAGCATCAATTAATGATAATTATGCTTTACTATGCCCTTTGAACTTCAACCTAATTTTTCAACCCAAACTTATGCAAAATTTTAAAAATACTACACACTTTTTTTTTGCTTTGTAGAAGCTTGATATTGAATATGTTATATCTCTGTAATTGCAGATCTACGAGGTTTGAAATTTCTTTTTGTGGTAACCATCTAAGTCCTTTTTACAATGCCATTAGTCTGATCAAAATTGGATTCCCCAAGAAAGAGTTATGCCCAATCTCCGAAGATGACCTGATTATATAGTTTTTTCGTAGAGTGAACTTGTACGACATGCCATGTGTCACCGTTTCAAACTTCAAATCTAAAAAAGATACACATAAAACTATAGTTTGTCCTCTTTCTGCAACTTCTTACTGTTGGCATTATGACTCACGTTTGGCTCTATGACACAGGTGTTGTCCTTGATGGCAATTCACTCAGATGATAGATCACAATATAGGCTCCCAAGATAAAGGAAAAAGAGATATATGTAGTTTCCACTTAACCAAGGCACGTATACATGCGGGATCACCGATCAAAAGTCACATATGCGTATGCATGCACTTTCATGCACGGAAAAGAATGTACATGTCAGAAAACTCATTTTTAGTCCATGGTATTTGGTCCTTGGTATTTGGACCTATGGTTTTGGACCATGGTATCTCGTCCAAAGTGTTGAACCCAGATATTTGGTCCCAAGTATTGGTTCTAAGTGGTTTTGGACCATGATATTGAGTAAGGCCTAAGACTATAAAAGGGGAAGGAGATCATTAGGCAAAAGCACTCACTCAAGGATTGAATATCTTATGAAGAGCAAGATCTAAAATACTCGTTATTGAGTTATGGTGCATAGCTGGATCTGAATCAAGGAGGAACCTGAGCGCTAGAAGAAGGATAAGTTCTATTGATGGGTCAAGATCTTAAGGCTTGAATTGTAGTATCTTGGTGTGATTTTGATCTGTTATATTTGGCGCATGACTTGATCTATAAATCTGATAATCTTGGTATACCTGATGTCTGAATATTTGAAAAGAGAAAATTGTCTTTTATAGATCTGTACGAAGGTTCGGCACAGCAAAGGCGCATATGCATGCTGGTTCAGTAATGCAAAACAGAGTATACACTGGTTTGCCTTAATACAGAAGCGTATGCATGCAGGTTCTTCATCTTGAAGTAGCGTACATCACATAAAATATGTTTTAGCTACTTCTATTTATTGTTGCAGTATTATGAGTTTAGGATTGGTGTCTGGTTACTGTTACTGTATTCTGGTTACAACATTCAGAGAAATGATTGATTGATTCAGTTTTGGTTGGTACAAAGGGGATTGTTTGATGCAGATACATTTGATGTTTGATTGATGTTATTTATGGATCCAGTCTGAAAATTTATGAAACATGGTCCCTATAAGAAAAGAGAAGGTTGTAGCCTTCTGTAGGTCAGCACCTACGCACTAGTATATTAGCTAGTACAAGAACTAAGGGGGTTGTAGCTCCCTTCCAAGAAAAGCTGGAGAACGAGAGAAGGTTGTAGCCTTCTGCAGGTAGAAGCCTCCATACTGGTATAAGACTACACCAGTACAGAAATATTGTAAAAATAAGTTTCTTATTAAAAGAAGATAGAGACGAATTGCAGCAGGTGGTTTTCACCCACATTGGGTTTCCACCTTATATCTTGTGTTCATGTGTATGATGATCTATTCTATTTTACTGCACCTGTTTACTGTTCTTATGATTAATGAAGTTCTAATGCACTGATTAAAGATCAATATCTAATGGATTAACCGAATCATAAGTTTACTGATACACGTTGGTTTCTTTAGACACAGTTGTGTATATACGCAGGTTCCCATAACTAAAGTAGCATATATGTATCTAAGTATGAAAATGAAAAGTGTTTGATTTGATAATACTGATTCACCCCCCTCTTAGTATTATTTTCAACAATTGGTATCAGAGCCAAGTTCTTCAGAAGAAGCTTAATCGCTTGAAGGAAGATCTATCATCATGAGCAACTACGAAAGGGAGGCATCCATGAGGCTACCAATCTTTGATGGGAGCAACTTTGTCTATTGGAAGGTAAGAACCACAACCTATCTTCAATCTCTTGGTGCAAAAGTTTGGGATATCGTGGAAGGAGGATACACATTCCCATCAACGACTCCTATAGATACAGCTAGTAAAAAGCAGTATGAAACAAATGCAAAGGCTGTCAATACTCTATTGGGGAGTCTATCTCAATCAAAATTTGTCAAGGTTATGCAACTCAAAACCGCCAAAGAAATATGGGACAAGATCATTCCAAGCTATGAAGGAGACGACCAGATAAAACGTGCAAAACTACAATCTATTAGAATTCAATATGAAACTCTCAGAATGCACAATGATGAAAGTGTGGCTAATTAATTCTTACGCATAGATGAGATTGTTAATCGCATGAAATACTTGGGTGAAGAGATAAAAGAAGTTACTTTAGTTGAAAAGGTTTGGAGATCTTTGTATTCTAAGTTTGAATCAAAGGTATCTGCCATAGAAGAAAAGCAAAATCTTCAGAGTATTACCATGTCACAACTGCACGAAATCCTAACTACTTTCGAAATGAGAAAAGGGGATCCATCAGACATCAGAGAAGCCACATTCAAAACTTCAAAAGGAGAATAAAATGAGTCAGGACATATGCCAGAAAGAGAGGAAGAACCAAACTTTGTTAAAAACCTTCAATGGGGCTCTGGAAGATTCAGAGGTAAGCTACCTTTCAAATGCTTTGCTTGTGGGAGAGTCGGTCACTATGCAGCCAAATGTCCTCACAAAGATAAGCTTGATAAAGGTAAGGAACCAGTTAAATGGAATAGAAAATAGAATGTAAGTAGGAAGAGCTATTATACACATGAAGACAGCGATGGACTTTCAAATAGTGATGAAGACGATCATGGTAATGATTATAGACTTTTGATGGCTTTTGAAGATGATGATTTCTTGGATTCTATAGATGAAGATGATCTCTATGAGGAAATTTCTAAACTTAAAATCTGTTTAGAAGAAAAGAGTATGATCATAGATACTCTGACATTTCAACTTGTTGAAAGATAAAAACATAATGAAAAGTTAGAATGTGAAATTGTGGGGCTTAGGAAAGATATTGAGAAAACAAAAGCTCTTAATCTTAGATTTTCTAAAGGATATGAAACTTTAGATGAGATTATCAAAGTGCAGCAATCTCCTCTAATCAAGACAGTTCTTGGATATACTGAAGAAGCATCTCAAGCACAAAAGCCATCCACCTCCAAAAGTTATCTGGATGCAACAAGGAGAAGTGAATAGGTTGACAATTGTCAGCAAAGCCATAGAGATGATCACCAGGTAAATCAGAGTCAATCTACTTCAAGGATGAACAGAAGCTACAAACAACTGCAGGTAAATCATTCTCAATTTTCCTCAAGAATGAATGTCTATGGAAGCTACAGTCACCTAGATGGTAGATTTGATAATTGTAGGAACTTATTTAATGGCCAATGTTTTTCATGTCATAACTTTGCACACAAAGTTTCTCAATGTGTTTCCTATAAGACCATCATGACTCGAGAAGCATGAAATCAAAGGAGTGTGACTGGGATCATGAAGAGAACCTACAATAACTTTTTTGCTCTTGAAAATGAAATAGAATGCTCTATTTGTAACAACTTCGGTCATGAAGATTTTGAATGCAGGAGTAAGTTTTGGCAAACATCTCAGAAGGAGCAACCTTCATTAGGTCCCAAAACATGGAGAAAGAAAGAACCGCAACTAGAAAGATGTGGTATAGCCTATATGTGGAAGGACAAGAAAATCAGTGGTATATCGACAGTGGATGCTCGAAACATATGACAGGTGATAAAGAAAAACTTCAGTCATGTAGTGCCTTAGAAAAGGAAATGAAGGTCTCATTTGGAAATGACACCCCTGCTCTCATAAAAGGTAAAAGTTTTGTTCTTTTGAAAGAAAAAGTCAAAGCTGGAAAGTTTATGTATGTTGATGGCTTAAAGCATAATCTATTAAGTTTTAGCCAAATGTGTGATCAAGGAAATGAGGTAATATTCCAATCAAATGGACGTATTGTTCATGAGCTTGATACAGGAGAAACAGTGATCAAAGGCATAAGAACTCCAAATAATTTATACATACTCAAGGGAGGACAACAACAATGCTATCTAAGCAAGAATGATGAACACTGGCTATGGCATAGAATATTGGGGCATCTAAGCTTCTCTCAGATAAGGAAAGCATGCAAATATCAGGCGTTTCGTGATCTCCCTAACATCAGAATTCCAGATAATACAATATGCAAATCATGTCAGTTTGGTAAGCAAACCAGAACTAATTTCCCTGAGAAGGAAGGATCAGCTAGTAAGCCACTTGAACTTGTCCATATTGATTTATGTGGTCCATCAAGGAAAAAGTCACATCGAGGGGAAGAATAATTTATATTGTTCATTGATGACTTTTCTAGGATGTGTTGGATAGGACTTCTAAAGCATAAAGACAAAGCTTTCGAAAAGTTCAAAGCTTTCAAAGCCTTGGTTGAAAATGAATTAGATTGAAGAATCAAATGCCTCAGGTCTGATTGAGGAGGGGAATTTACCTCGGATGAATTTTTTTATTTTTGTGAAGAACATGGAATAAGAAGGGAATTATCTACTACAAGAAAAACTCAGCAAAATGGAGTAGTAGAAAGGATGAACAGAATGGTTCAACAAATGGCTTGTGCCATGCTTGATGAATCTGTAACTCCTGCAACCTTCTGGGGTGAAGCTGCATTTGTTACCGTTACTATTCTCAAAAAGACAAACGTTCGGGTAAACAGTACTCAAACTCCTCACGAACTTTGGTATGGTAAGACTCCTACGATAAAATACTTCAAAGTTTTTGGAAGAAAATGTTACATCAAAAGGACTGATGAAAACCTTGGCAAGTTTGAACCTAGAGCAGATGAAGGCATTCTCCTTGGTTACTCTTCCCGAAGTAAAGGATATAAGTGTTACAATAAAAGACTTGGAAAAATTGTCGAAAGTATTGATGTAGTGGTTGATGAAGCAAGTGACAATCCAAAGCAGATAAAAACCGAAGATTTTGAAGATGAAGAGGACTATCCTTCAACTTCAAATCAAACTAATGATGAAGAAGAAACCTATGAGGCACCAAAAGAATAGATAAGGGTAGAAGAAAGGACTCCATCCAGGTATGTACAGAAGAATATTCCAGAGACTCAAATTTTGGGGCAAAAAGAGGCAGGTGTTGAAACAAGAAGAACTATAACATAAACTTCAAGCTATCTAGCATTGCTCTCCTTCGTTGAACCACGAAATGTAAGTGAAGCATGCAAAGATGAATGTTGGGTCAAGGCCATGAATGACGAACTTGAGCAGATTGAAAAGAATAACACTTGGGAATTGGTTCCTAGCCCTAATGATAAGAATGTCATAGGGACCAAATGGATATTCAAAAACAAGCTGAACGAAAATCAAGATGTTATTAGAAACAAGGCCAGACTTGTTTGTAAAGGGTATGCTCAACAAGAAGGTATAGACTTTGAAGAAACTTTTGCTCCGGTTGCTAGACTTGAAGCCATAAGAATGTTCCTTCCTCTTTATAGCTTTCAGAAGTTCAAAGTATATCAAATGGATGTGAAATCTTCCTTTTTAAATGGAGACTTAGAAGAAGAAGTGTATATTGAGCAACCAGATGGATTCATCCTTGGAAATGATCCAAAACTTGTATGAAAACTTAAGAAGGAACTTTATGGTCTTAAACAGGCTCCAAGGGCATGGTATTATTGTCTGGACAAATACCTCCATCAACAAGGTTTTTCAAAAGGATCGGTAGATAGCAATCTATATATAAAAATTGATAATGATAAATTGCTAATACTTGTTGTGTATGTTGATGATATCATCTTTGGTAGCAATGAAGGAGCCATGAGTCAAAACTTTGCTTTGGTAATGCAAAAAGAATTTGAAATGTCCCTGCTTGGTGAGTTGACATATTTTCTTGGTTTACAAGTCCAACAAAACAAAGACAATATCTTTCTATCACAAACCGAGTACCTCAAGCAGATCTTGAAGAAATATGGCATGGAAGATTGGAAACCAGTATGTACCCCTATGGTAACAGGATGCAGCCTCAGCGCAAATGATGATTCAGCAGCAGTACATCAACCAACCTATAGATCCATGATTGGTAGTTTTCTCTATTTGATAGGTATCGGACCAGACATCATGCATGCAATGGGAATAGTTGGAAGATTCCAGGAAAATCCAAAAGAAGCACACCTTCAGGCGGTTAAAATGATTTTCAAATATCTTCAAGGAACACAAAAATATGGCTTATGGTATCCTAGAAGTACATATCTCACACTTCATGCATACACAGATGTAGATTGGGCAGGCAGCGTGGATGACAGAAAAAGCACTAGTGGTGGTGCATTCTTTATGGGTTCCAAATTACTATCTTGGTTCAGCAAGAAACAAAGTTCAATTGCATTATCTACAGCTGAAGCAGAATATGTGGTTGTTGCATCTTGCTGCACACAACTCCTTTGGATGATGCAAACTTTGCAAGACTTT
>APFE030078349.1:6886-31701 GCA_000404065.3 Pinus taeda | reverse complement strand
ATGCATTCAAAGACCAAGCACATACCTATCAAATATCATTTTCTCCGGGAACAAGTGCTTGAACAAAAGGTCAAATTGGAGTATGTTCCCTCCAAGGAACAAGTTGCTGATATATTCACCAAACCACTACCCAAGGAGACATTTGAATACCTTAGATAGAAGCTTGGAGTAGTTGATGCATCATCTTGCTACTGAAACTTATCTGTTTCAGAGAAAAGTGGTTGTACATGAGTTTCATGAGGAGCATCCACGTACATACACCGGTTTCTATGGATACAATCGCATATATGTTGAGTTGAAGAAAAACAGTGGGCCAAACTTAGGATGAAAAGAGTCTGACATGGGTCTGATAGAGACCATCTGGCACAAGTTCAGGGGGAGCATATACTTCTAATAATGCATTGTTGGCATTATCTTAGAAGATCTTGGTTCAATTTCACAATTGTTTTGGTTTCAGGTGGAACAGGTGTTGAGGGAGAACATGGTTGCTGGTATGAATGATGATTGACAGATGCTGTTGATGATAGTTATTGATGAATATCATAGTCTTGTTGAAGATATTTTGTCTCTATGTCATGTATATCTTTTATCATCACAGTCACGTAACGACCTATTTTGTTTCCCTGCTATGCTTGGGATGGATGATGTAATGTTCTTGTTTTATCATGTGTAAACTTTTGATGTATCACCACTTAGTTAGGTGGATTGGTCAATATTGGTATATCCCCACTTGGTTGGGAGATGGATGTATGTAAGAGTCTTTGGTGATAGAAAGGACATTTATAGAGTCATGTTCCTCCTTGTAGAACATCTTTTTGCAGACCTTTCTTATAGTCAGAGGGAGCATGGACAACACAGCAAAACAGAGATTTCAGCATGTACTTACGGGGAGCACAACCCTTTGCCCTTGATGACAAAGGAGGAGAATGACTTTGAGTGACTTGGGGTTGCCATCAAGTCCAAAGGGGGAGATTGTTGGCATTTTTGGCTCTATGACACAGGTGTTGTCCTTGATGGCAAATCACTCAGATGACAGATCATAATACAAACTCTCAAGATAAAGGAAAAAGAGATATACGCAGTTTCCACTTAACCAAGGTGCGTATACACGCGGGTTCGCCGATCAAAAGTCATGTATGTGTATGCGTATGCATGCACTTTCATGCACGAAAAATCACGTACATGTTAGAAAACTAATTTTTAGTCCACGGTATTTGTTCCTTGGTATTTGGACCATGGTATCTCGTCCAAAGTGTTGAACCCAGGTATTGTGTCCCAAGTATTGATTCTAAGTGGCTTTGGACCATGGTATTGAGTAAGGCCTAAGACTATAAAAGGGGAAGGAGATCATTAGGCAAATGCACTCACTCAAGGATTGAATATCTTATGAAGAGCAAGATCAATAATACTGGTTATTGGGTTATGGTGAATAGTTGGATCTGAATCAAGGAGGAACCTGAGCGCTAGAAGGATAAGTTCTATTGATGGGTCAATATCTTAAGGCTTGAATTGTAGTATCTTGGTGTGATTTTGATCTGTTATATTTGGCGCATGACTTGATCTATAAATCTGATAATCTCGATATAGCTGATTTCTAAATATTTGAAAAGAGAAAATTGTCTTTTATAGATTTGTACGTAGGTTCGGCATAGAAAAGGCACGTATGCACGCTAATTCAGTAATGAAAAACAGTGTATACGCTGGTTTGCCTTAATACAGAAGCGTATGCATGCAGGTTCTTCATCTTGAAGTAGCGTACGTCACATAAAATATGTTTTACCTGCTTCTATTTATTTCTACAATATTCTGGGTTTAGGATTGGTGTCTGGTTACTATTACTGTATTCTGGTTACATCATTCAGATAAGTGATTGATTGATTCAGTTTTGGTTGGTGCAAAGGGGATTGTTTGATGCAGATACATTTGATGTTTGATTGATGTTATTTATGGATCCAGTCTAAAAAATTATGAAACATGGTCCTTGGAAGAAAAGAGAAGGTTGTAGTCTTCTATAAGTCAGCACCTACGTACTAGTACATCAGCTAGTACAAGAGCTAAGGGGGTTGTAGCTCCCTTTCATGAGAAGCTAGAGAACAAGAGAAGGTTGTAGCCTTCTACAGGTAGAAGCTTGCATACTGGTATAAGACTACACTAGTACAGAAATATTGTAAAAATAAGTTTCTTATTAAAAGAAGATAGAGACGAATTGCAGCAGGTGGTTTTCACCCACATTGGGTTTCCACCTTATATCTTGTGTTCATGTGTGTGATGATCTGTTCTATTTTACTACACCTGTTTACTGTTCTTATGATTAATGAATTTCTAATGCACTAATTAAAGATCAACATCTAATGGATTAACTGAATCATAAGTTTACTGATATACGCTGGTTGCTTTAGACACAGTTGTATATATACGCGGGTTCCCATAACTGAAGTAGTGTATATGTATCTAAGTATGAAAATGAAAAGTGTTTGATTTGATAATAATGATTCACCCCCCCTCTCAGTATTATTTCCAACACTTCCAAAATTTCAATCTGATGCTCAAAGAGAAAGTTATGATGCTTTTCCCAAAATCACCTGTTTGGAATGTAATTTGGGAGTCTGCAAAAACCCTAACTTCCTTAGATCATATCTTCCTAAATATAGCGAGAAAAGATCTAAAATTCAGACCCAAGGTTCGAAACGATTTTGGCTCAAATGGGATTTTTATTTTAGCTTATGAAATGCTGCAGAAAAAAAAGTTATAGCGAAAATTCCACAATGACCTGTTTGGAGCAGCGAAACCCTAGAATCCAAAGCTCTGATAGCAAATGTTATGAAACCAACTCACAAAAAGATAGAAAAAGAAAGATCAACACCTTAGAATTTAGCCTCTTTGAGGGGGGAATCTCCTTTACATTACACAAATGAGCACTTCTTGGATGATACAAATGACAATACCTCCTTTCTATATATATGACTCTAAGGGGTCATAATATCATCAGAGCCGATGTAACAATAATAATGCAAGGGCACAACAATAACAATAGTGGACTTCTATGGGGCACAGTAATAACAATATGAAGACTACATGGGCACAACAATATAATAAAGGGGTTTCACTAATAACAATAGGGGTTACACTAGTAGTATAGGGACCTAACACATGATGTGATATTTGAGAAGTTAAAAACCCTTCTAATTAGGAAGAACAACCAAGAGACGAAGAAATAGTAAGGATGTAGTTTGAGTTGAGATGTGGAAAATCTGACATAAGATGATGTGCTAGATGAGGAAGAAATACATACCAATTCTTAAGCAGATCAATTTTAATAAGAAGGAGAACAAAAACATACAGTGCACTTAACCTTTGTTATAATTATATTTTATGTGTTACGAATGACAATCCTATAACTATTACAAAGATAGATGATAATGGTGTAAGCTAAGAGATTACACAAAGAAGTTTCTAGTAGGGATTATACACAAGATATTATATAAAGATAAATATACATTAATATGCAAGCATGCACACATAGGTATAGATAGAGGAGAAAATTAGTAGTGGAACCAGCAACAAGTAGTCTTTTATTATGATATATCAAGAAAAACTATTCTTTATTGATACATCCATGAACAAATATATTTATATGGTTGGTTTATTTTTTAGGTAGTTACAACTAAACTTAAATACCCTAGTCAATCAACATATCCCAATGTTCAACAAACTCAACTACATAGTCAAATCTTTTCCACAATCAATTCACAATTAAAATGGCCACCTACATGGCCTAATTGACTAGCTAACTACAACCCCCAACATCTCCCATACCCTCAAATCCTTGTTTTTCTTGAAGAAGAGAGAGATTAGAATCAAAGGAATTAAAAAATCCTTTGAAGTGCCAAATTTAATAAAAAGAAATGTATTCAAATCTGTGTTGGTTGAGTTCTCGGTGGTGGTGCTAATGCTACTAGAGCTATCTTTGTTGGAACTAATTATGTTAGTTCCATTTATGGAATAGAAATCAACCCTACTTGTGGTGCATGCAGGGCTATAACTTAATTTACTTGATTTGCATGCTTGATATAAAATCCTCTCGGTTTACCAAGTGCATGTTTGTTTTTTGGCTATGTTGCATTCAATACAAAGTAATATCATAGGAGATGGTTTCCCTTTCAATGTTGTGGTAAGTTCATATTTTAAGGATTCAATAGAGAAAAACATAGTCAATGGGATACCTCCATCAGATTGATATAGGCGATCACTTTCTTGAATACTGGTAACAGAAGTTACCCTATCTCTTCTCACTACTTTTCCCCAAAATTTAAGTGTGTCTAAACCCACAACTTTTCACTTTGATGTCTTTTGCACCACAATACATTATATTAGTCTAGATTTATATTTAATAGAATTTCACCCTATTAGGGGCATTGCTTCCTTAGATGTTTGTTGGAGGGGGGGGAGGGGGGTTCATAACCTCCCTTTTTCAATGGTGTTAGTTGATATTGTGTAGTTAATCCAATACTTCTACAAGAACTACTTGTTGGGTATTTCCTACAAATTTTTAATCCTAATGTGTGATGCTTATCAAAATATTAATCAATTTAAGCCCACATTATGTAGCCTTAACTCATCCAAGTACAATTGAAAATGATTCAGACACAAATATCATGGTGAGTTCAATTGTTTGTAGGATGGAAGCCCTCCAAGGCTTCTCTTATTTAGCATATGGATGCTTCTATAATTCTATACAAAGATAGGTTTTGTTATCCTTATCATATGAGTTGTTTGTCTCTATCTATGTTTAGTTAATCATTCTAGTTGTATTTATATAAATTATTGATGGGTTGCTGGGTTGTTCACTCATATGGTGATGTTTTGGGTGATATGCTTCATGTATCTCATGTAATAAGTGTAGTTAGTGTGGTTGAATTATTTTTCCCATGTATTTAATAGACTCAAAATCTAATTGATGAGTGTGTTCAACAATTATTATATCTTGACTAAGCTCAATTTCCATCAACCATTTCTATATATGGAAATTATATGCATGTAAACAACCTATGGTGGTTAAAGTTAGCTATTTTTTATTGATTTCTATTGGCATAAATGAGAAATATTTAAAAAAAATTAAGTTTCTTCCAAGTGAATGTATTGCCATGTTGTTCTTCCATTTTATACCATTTGTAGAGTAAGTCATCCACTGCATTAGGAAACATATGAAGCCATATTTTTTATATTTATGCCCAAATATCCTCTATTCCATTTCATAGTGTTCAATATATGTGATAGGGTCAAAAACCGACTTGAATTTTGGTATATTTGTTGTACATTATATTTTCTTCCTACCAAATTATTCTATGAAGTATGTGGTTGTGATAATTTGTCTGTATGTGTGATGCACGTGTATACCACCATATTATTAATTCACTTATAGATTATTGAACCAAGCTTTACAATGGGATTTTCTCTCCAACTATTTCAGATACCTAGTCTATATCACCTAATGGTGACTCCTCTTTAAATCATATTGGTGTAGTTATGGTTAGTTTTATATATGTGGGGATTAATTCAAAATCAAACATTGTTTCCTTTTATTTTCATATATTGTGAGTATTGTTCTAATACAAAAGAAAGAGTGAAAAATTTCTTTGGGAGTGACTTCAATTGACCAGTGTTTCCTTGTATTTCACTCATATTTTTCCAACTTCCATTCATAAACTTTTGTTTCCAAATTTGGCTTACTGATCAGGGTGAACCTTGTAGTGTATGTTAGGTTCACTAGTGTCTCAATTCCTTAGATAGCTTGATATACTTTCTAGGATCATTTTTTCCTTCATAGGGTTCTATGCATGGCTTACACTCCTTGGGATCTAAGGGGAGCATAATTTTCTTTCCATTTCCTTTAAGCTTGATTCTATCCCTCTCAAGTGAAATATTTTCTTTCATTTTTCTACCCATCATTGTCCAACCAATGTTGAATAGGTGGAGATACCTTCAACTAGATTGATAACTTTGAAATAAACCAATGTCGAGATCCCATTATATCATTTTCACACTTCTAAGCAAGATGATGGTTTCAATGAACTAAGGATATGCTAGTTTTTGGAATATTTTGGATACTATCAATTCAAGTATTCCCATCATGATCCACATTTCCTTGAGGAAAATATCAACCTATGAATTGAAGTCAACAAGGACCTAAGGGATCATAAATATTTTGACCTCAAGGGAAACTTATGGTTCATAGTCACCTTGAATTGTTTATTAGATAAGATGACTCAAAATTTTTCATTTCTTTTTTCCTATTTTAATTCCTTTACGGTCATTAATAATTCCAACAGTTAGAATTTTTTTTTCTTTCAATAATTTAAGTAATTATTCTAAGTCTACATCCTTCATTCCTTCTTGGTACATCTACTACTGACATGTGTTTTGATTTTCTTCCTCTTCCTCTTGGTCAAAGATGTAGGAATTGCAAGAAATTTGCTACTGATAATGAATTCGAATTGAAATAAAGAGACACAAATTTCTTCTACTATTCTACAGAAAGGAAAACACATGAAACCATCAAAACATTAGGAACATAATTATTTTACAGGGGAACCCAACTAGGGAAAACCCCTTCGCTACTTTGCATTAATTCATATGAGAATATGGATCAATTACAATGTCTTGCTTCAATCCTTAAGCACACCTTGCACTGAAATTATGATCTCCTACTCACTAGTTTTCTATGACCAAAACTTAACAAAAATAGGCCTCTGTTATCCTCCTATTTCCATGCACAATCCTAGAGGAAATTAGCCCCTAAAAAATAGGAGAATTCCTTATTTCCTTGCCCAATTCGTGAAGGAATTGACCACTTTCTCTAATGCAAAACTTGTGCACTCAAATAGTATACAATTGACAGTTACAATGTGCCTTTTCCTCCACTCCAACTAGGAAATTCAAACTCCATGACTGATATGGACTATTTTTAATAAATTGATCAGTTAACTAAGAGATTAGTGAGTTAACAAAAACTATACTACTCAATTGAACTCCCACTAACTCTATTCTATACTAGAGCTCAGATAATTGAGTTCAACTAACTATAACTCTACCAGGTTGCTAGATTTTATAAATCAACCCATGCACAACTCTACTTCTAGCCTACAAACTTGAATATAATGACTTAACTGAGTGATTTGGTAGTGTCACTTCTCCTAACAACAACTCAAGTCATCATGCTGATGTGCAAAATCAAATTTCTCCATTTGGCTAAGGCACAAATCAAATGAATCCTTTTCATGCTACAATTTTAACACTACCTCTTAGTAAGAAAATGATTATGCATAATCCCACTCCTACTTTGGTCGAATATATTGTAACAAAATTAACACTCCCTCTCACTTTGTTGTTGCTACTGCAACAACTGCAACTAAGAAGCATCCAAAATACTGAATCAAATGTGTCTATGTGTTGCAACTGTCTCCTAAGCCTTTGAATTCTACTGTCGTTCAAGATATAACTACATCAACTAACACTTATGCTTCTACTACTAAATATTGTGGACCCTTGTAGCAAGGGTAATGATCCATGAGAAAAGTATACTATAACTACTACTGCTCTCCTATGGACTCTACCTAAATCATTGCAACTCTAGGACTGAGGCTCTACATCACCCCACCTCAATCTTGGAGGTATGGAAGCATGCATGGTGAAATATTCCTCTATATTGTATAAATTTTTAACTTGAACACCATTTTTTTTTAACTTTTATAGTAGAAACATGCTTCAAATAAGCTTTCCCCTTACTAAACAACACATCATATCCATAGTATTCAAGTACAGCTACAAAAACTATATTTTTCTTCAAATCAGGCACATATATTAAATCCTTGAGGTGAAGATGGGAGCCTGACTCCCACTTAAAGGTGATAGTTCCAATTCCTTTGGTACTATACCTTCCATCATCTCCAAGCTCTATGTGTAATTGTAAGTCCTTCTCCTCTAGGTCATCGAAGAACTCCTTACTTTTTGTCATATGATATGAGGCACTAGAGTCTTGATACCACCCACTCCCTCTTATTTTTCTTTCCATGCAAGCAATGAGGGTGAAATCCAACTCAAATTGTGGTGTAACAACATCTCCTCTTTCTCTTTCCACAATCTCCTTATTATATTTCTTGTATGGACACTTGGTTGCATAGTGTCCATACTCATGGCAGTGAAAGCATTTGATTTAATTGAGGTGTTTCTTCTTGCCATGTTTCTAGCTATATTATGCCTCACCTTGGGCCTTATCTCCTTTGACAACTAGAGCACAGTCTTCTTCCTCATCATATTTGGATGTGACACCATCTCCATTGTTTCTTCTAATATCCTCCTGCACCAAATCATACCAAAGCCTCTCCCAATATGGTAGCTTGTCTCTTCCATTAGTTGAATCTGGATAGTGGTGCTAGGACTTCAGAAGGCCAAGGAGTGCTAAAGTTACAAGTTCATATGAGGCCACATTTTCTCCTACTCCTCTAAGTTTATCTCGAACTTTAGTGAATCTGGATAGGTATTGAGGAATGGTTTCATTTTTCTACATGTGAATTTTCCTAATATTTTCTCTCAATGCCAATTTCCTAACATCATTGTTGCCCTGTAATAGATTTGTGATATTTTTCCAAATTGAAAAAGGTGTCTGCTTTCCTTGCAAATTCGAAAGCACATGATCCTTAACACCCCTGAGAATAATCCTCCTTGCTTTTTTGTGTATTTCTTCCAGTGAGAAAGTGCTTGTGCATATGATGTTGTTGGTTTTGGAATGCCAGTTTGTGTGTATTCACATACTCAATTGTCATCCATGACAATTTCCATTTTGTCTTTCCAAGCACAAAAATTTTAAGTGCCCTCCAATGCATACTAAAGTCTCAATACATTGAAAGACATTTTTCCTACACTTAAGAGAATCTACACCAAAAACTCTGTCAATAAATATTTCTTTGACAAAAGATCTAGAACAAGTTTCTATGTAGTCTTCCATAACTCTGATACTATGTAGGAATTGCAATAAATTTTCTACTGCTAATGAATTCGAACTAAAATCAAGAGACACAAAATTCTTCTACTATTCTGTGGAAAGGAAAACACATGATAGAAACACATTCAATAGCATGCAACCATCAAAACAAGAGGGACATAATGATTTTATAGGGGAACCCAACTGGTAAAAACCCCTCTACTACTTTGCATTAATTCAAATGAGAATATTGATCAATTACAATGTCTTGCTTCAATCCTGAAGCACACCCTACACTACAATTCTGATCTCCTTCTCACTAAATTTTTCTGACCAATACTTAGCCAAAATAGGCCTCTACTATCCTCCTATTTTGTGCAATTCTTGAGGAAATTAGCCCCTTAAAAATAGGAAAATTCCCTATTTGTTTGTGCAAATATTGAAATATATTGACCACCTGCTCCAATGAAAAACTTATACACTAAACTAGTATACAATTGACAATTGCAATGTTCCATTTCTTCCACTCGAACTAGGCAATTTTAATTCCATGCATGCAGGGACTACTTTTAGTAAATTGATCAATTAACTAAGAGATCAATGATTTAAAAACAGTTACACTACTCAAATAAACTCATGCTGACTCTATTCTAGACTAGAGCTTAGATAACCAAGTTCAACTAACTATAACTCTACTAGATTGCTATGTTTTAGCAATCAATCCATGCACAACTCTACTTCTAGCCTAGAAGCTCGAATTTATAATTGCTTAATAGAGTGATTTGGCCATGTCACTCCTTCTAACTACTACTCAATTCATCTTGCTGATGTGGAAAATCGAATTTATCCATTTAACTAAGGCACAAGTCAAATGAATACCTTTCATGCAACAATTTTAACAAAATAAGTCAGGATTCTCTCATTATTTGTCTTTCCTTCTATGAATTGGGCTACTAATTATCTTTCTTTATAGGTCGTACTTGAGGTATTGTTGGTATACTCTCTTCTCACTCTTATCCAAATGTTGTAATAACACTCAAATTCATATAATTAAGGACTTCATGTTTAGATATATACTCTTGTTGACTATGTTGTATGCTACATATATACTCTTGTTGACTATGTTGTATGCTACCAACAACTAGGGGTTCTCCCCTGTGTGAAGTCCCAATTATACCTCCCACCATTTATGATAGGAGCCCCATCTGGTATGTGGGCTCAAATGCCACCATGAATGTTTCTGCTCTTGGATATCAAATGAAAAATCATCAAAGTAACAACAAGAATGAAATTCCTAGATAACGAAACGAGGTCAACCCAAGATTGACAAATTGTAGAATAAGATACAAGAATGTTAACAACAACCATAAGAAGAAGGATACCATAGGAAGGATCAGTAAGCCAAAACCACCTCATACATACATAAAGAAGAACATGTCAGAAGTTAATTACAAATTAGTTCACAATAGGTCACCGACATGGTGTGGGATAAGTAAGTACAGATTCAAAAGCAAACACACATGTAACAACTACAAACTAGTCCATAACCTATTGCTTGTATGAAAGCACACATGAAAATACAGTGAAAATATTTGAAAACCAATATAACCACTATGAGTAAGCATGAGAATAAATGCTATAAATGAATAACTTCTTATTAGTGTTGCTGCAAATACAAGTACACATCATGCAATTCACCAAACCCCAACTATGGATCATGGGTTGCTTATACCATTATCCAATGCAAAATTGTAGCCTCATCATAGCTCACCCTACTAGCTACCAAGAGTTGAATTCATCTAGCTCTCAAGAATAAATCAAATAACTAATTCTATTCCTAACTCGAGTGCTAAAATTCCTTTCAAATGAGGCTTGAGAGCATGTTTATAGAAATGAGGAGAGTGACCTTTCACCTTCTTCCATGACTCTTGGACTTCCTTCACGACCTTTCGAATTCTTATTATATTCCATAGGACCTTTTCAACTTCCTCGTGACCTTCTAATGTTTATATAGTATTCACAACAAAATGTTTCCCCTACCAGTGGCAGGTCGTAGGTCACAAATTCAGTGCCTAGTGGCAAGTCACAAGTTGAAAATTCAATGGCTAGTCATAGGTCGCAAATTCAATGGCCAGTGGAAGTTTGTAGGTTGCAAATTCAATATGTAGTCACGTGTCAAAGGTCACAAATTCAATGTTTAGTAATAAGTCGCAGGTCAAAAATTCAATGCCTAGTTGTAGTTCACAAGTCACAAATTTAGTGCCTAGTCTGAGGTCGCAGGTCACAAATTCATTGGTGAGTGGCAGGTCACAGGTCACAAATTCAATGCTTGGTCGCAGGTGACAAGTCACAAATTCAGTGGTGAGTGGCAGGTCACAGGTCACACATTCAATGGGTAGTGGCAGGTCATAGGTTGTAAGTCATAAATTCAATGGCTGATCATAGGTCGCAGGTCACAAATTCAGTGGCTAGTGGCAAGGCATAGGTCACAAATTCAATGCCTAGTTGCAGGTCAAAAGTCACAAATTCAGTGGCTAGTAATAGGATGCAAGTTTAATTCCCAGTGAGGAGGTCACTCTTAGGAATTATGTTGTTATGAATAAATATATAGGAAATAATGTAAATGACAATAATCATAAATAATTATTAGTTAATTAGTAATTAGGTTGAAGAGGCATGTCTAAATGAGACATGATTCTCCATGAAGAGACACCTGCTTGGTATATAAGCAAGCCTCTCACTCTCATTGTATCATCTTATTTCATACATTTAATACATAATATTTGTATCCTCATGGATATCTTCATATTCCAAGTCTTTTGAAGTAATTAATCTGTAGAAGGAACTTTGTTTGCTTCATTTGGTGTCAGAGCCACGTTTGGTTTATCATCAGGCCTTTGGCCATCAACCTATCATCAACTGTGTTGTTGTACTAATTCCAGTGTTTCGCTACTAGTTTTGGAGTTTCTCCAGCTTGCTATTAGGCCCTTGGCCATTAAAATAATATTATATATATATATATATATATATATATATATATATATTTAATTATATATATATATATATATATATTATGTATGTATGTTGTATGTATGTTGTCATGTATGTATGTATGTTATGTATGTATGTATATGTATATGTATATGTATATGTATATGTATATGTATATGCATATGCTATGATTGCATATTGCATATGCATTGCATATATATATGTATATGTATGTGTATTTTGTATACGTATATGTATATATATATAAAGAGGAGAGTTGGAAAAAAACCAAAGTTTAAATAAATTAAAGAAAAATAAAAAAAATAAATACAAAAAATATAAAAATTAAAATCATTAAAAATAATTAAATATACAAAAGAAAATTGTCCTCCCTGATGCGTGATCTTTGCATCCATCCTCGCTGCCTCACTCACTCCTTTTCTACTCCATTTGTTTTGTCCACCTGCTGCTTGTCCCTGTCGTGTTCCCCCACCATTCCAACAACCCACGACATTGTTTTGTAATCGGCCTTCATTAGCAACAATTCCGCAACCGTTCTCTGCATTGTTCTCACCCCCCTTGATGGCTTGGGTGCAGGTGATATGGATAGCCTTTCAAATCTAGCAGTAATTTCCACAATATCAAGTCCAATTTCTCCTTCTCCTTCTGTTAGCGTATCAGTCATTAAACTGACAGCTTCATGGATTTCCTCTGACCGCCACAACCCTTGTTAAGTAATAAACAGGCTCTGCTCCTATCGGAGCTGTAATTCTAAAAGAATTACCCAAAACACTATCGGTGGCTTTTTAGTGAGGGATTTATACAATATACTATCAGCAAGTTTAATGCCCTTCTTCCCTTCCTTTTTCCCAATGCGATAATCGACAATCGCTATCAGCGAATTTCTAAAGCTTCAACACTTGGTTCGCCTCCAAGTTTGTGATGTGAGCTCCCTTGCAGACCCGACACCTCTTTACACTCTTCTGTATAATATTTTGGCTCCAGAACATCAGAGCTCGCACTTCGCAATTTCCTCGCAGATCCAACGCCTCTTTACGCTCCTCTTTATAATGTTTCAGGTCCGTAATATCAGGGTTTTTCCCTCCGACAATTGCTATCGACGATCTCTCTAGTTTGCGATGCGATCGGTTCCACGAACCCGACGCCTCTTTCCGTCCTTCTGTATAATATTTCAGCGCCAAAATTTCAGAGCTCGCACTTCAGCAGTTCCAAAGGCTCTCTACTCCACTTGCATTTCTCCAATGCGATATTGGTCTGGACCCGATATGGACATGAACCAGTCTAATAAGATTTCACGTCTGGAACAATGTTCCACTTAAGGATATGTCATGAATCCTCTGTGTAAACAGAGTTGTCCATAGAACTTTGTAAAATAACTTAGGGGGCTTGCGTACGCCGAAATGAAAAGGAAACGATCCTAAGGCTTCAATCAAGCATCATGCAGGAAAAATAAGGCAAATTCATCAACTTTCAACTCACAGTAAAACAAGTTAGCTGATACATGCATACAAATTTTTAATTAACAGAAGGCCATTAAATCAGATAAACAGAGAGAAAAGTTTTCAAGGAATAATGCTTCCGGCACCGCGCTCGCGTGAGAGTCCTGTTGCCTCTTATTTATAATTAATTGATAAAGTCTTCTCAGACCTTATCCTTTACAAAAGCATGCTTTACATAAAATGATTTAAAGCGTAAAACTTTATTATAACTTATCCATTTGTAATATAATTAGCATGTTTTATTCTCAATCATATCCTATCTTGAACTAAAAAAACAACATGGAAATTGCTAGCTAAAGGACCCCACTCCCTTGCCTGTAGATTTTTTTGGATTTTTGGAATATGTTTGAAGACATTTCCCTCTGAGTCACATGCTCCTGCATCAGACTCCTGAGGACAAAATTGTTCATGGGCTCCTGTCCATGAGTTCATCTACAGAACTTCCCAGTTTTTGTAGGATGTCTTCTGTAACCCAAGTAGCATCAGCGGTCGGTTGTCCTTTCCATTTTACCAAATACTAGAAGTACTCTCGTCCCCTTGTCCTCTTAAACACCTTCTTGTCTAGAATTCTTTCTGGTTGCAAGTTCTTTGTTGTGGGTAATTGTTTTACCCAATCAACCTCTTGGTTCTCTTGATCTTGTGTTGTATCATCTACAGTTCCACTCTCATACTTGTATAAGTCTGCAACATTAAAAATGGGTGATATTCCAACATCAGGGGGTAACTCAATCTCATAATCATTTGCAGAGAATTTCCTCAATACTTTGCACAGTCCAATTTTCTTGAATTTCAATTCATTATACTCCCTCTTTGGAAATCTCTCCTTTCTGAGATGTGCTAAAACCAAATCCCCAACTTCAAAGTTCACCTCTCTTCTTCTCATGTCTGCTCCGGTTCTGTACTTGATGTTGCTATCTTGTAGTTGTTGCTTCACTTGTTCATGTATCGCATGCATTCTTGAAGCAAAGTCTTCACCCTCTGCACTTCTCATCTCTTCTTTTCCCAAATTTCTTAATTCAGATATTCCTCTTGGATGCAGTCCATAAACAATATGGAATGGACTATGTCCTGTGCTCTTGTTTGGTGAGTCATTATATGCATACTCAACTTGTGCTAATACTTGATCCCATTGCTTTGGATGTTCTACAGTAAGGCTCCTCAAAAGATTGCCTAAACTCTTGTTCACAACTTCAGTCTGTCCATCAGTTTGTGGATGATAGGTAGAACTGAAACTTAATTTAGTTCCCAGCTTCTTCCATAGTTTCCTCCAGAAATGTCCAACAAATTCGGAATCTCTGTCTGAGACAATACTTTTGGGCAACCCGTGCAATCTTACAATCTCCTTAAAAAACAAATTAGTAATGTGAGAAGCATCACTAGTTTTATAACATGGAATAAAGTGTGCCATTTTTGAAAATTTGTCCACTACCACAAAGATTGAATCATTACCTCTTTGAGTCTTTGGTAACCCCAACACAAAATCCATACTTACCATATCCCAAGGCCTATCTGGAATTGGTAATGGAATATACAAACCTGTGTTTTGGCTCCTTCCTTTTGCATATTGGTAGACTTTGCAAGTTCTCACATACTTCTCCACTTCAGATTTCATTTTCAACCTGAAATAAAATCTGTTTAGTTGTTCAAAAGTCTTCTCTACACCAAAATGTCCTGCAAGTCCTCCACTATGTTTCTCTTTGATTAAATTCTCTCTCATTGAACAGTTTGGTATGCACAACTATTTTTTCTTAAATAACAGTACATCTTGTAGGAAGTAATCCAACCATTTTCTCCTATCCACCAAAATAGGATTCTTACAAGCCTCAAATTCCTCTTTAAAATCTGAATAGGTCTCATATAATTCCTTAAGAAAATCAAAACCCAACACTTGGATTTGAGTCTCTTGAAGCAATACATTTGTCCTACTTAAGGCATATGCAACTTTGTTTGACTGTAACCAGTTATATGCTTCAAAACAAAATGGAAACCTTGAATATATTCTACCCATTTAGCATGTTTCTGGTTGAGCTTTGGCTGCTGCATTATAAACTGTAATGCATGGTTATCTGAATAAAGAATAAATTCCTTTGACATTAAATAATGCCTCCATTTCTTTAATGACTGCACAACTGCGTAGAACTCCTTATCATAAGAAGAATACTTCTTTTTTGAATCATTTAGCTTTTCACTAAAATAAGCTATTGTTCTATCTTCTTGGCTTAAAACTCCTCCAATTTCTTCTCCGTTAGCATCACACTTTACTTGAAAAGGTTTGTTAAAATCAGGCAGAACCAAAATAGGCTTTTCAATGATTTTCTTTTTTAACAGCTAAAATTTTTTCTCTGCTTCAGCAGTCCATTTAAATGGTTTTCTATCCTTCTTTATGGTCTCAATAATAGGTGCATTAATCTTAACTAAATTCTTAATGAATTTCCTATAAAAACTAGCAAGACCATGAAAACTCCTTACCTCAAAAACACTCTTGGGTGAAGGCCACTCCATAATTGCCTTGATCTTCTCTGGATCCATCTTCAACCCTTCAGCAGAAATAACAAATCCCAAGTATACTAGCTCTTCTTTCATGAATGAACACTTCTTCAGATTCAACAATAATTTTTCTTGTTGCAGCCTTTGTAAGACATAATTTAAATGCCTCACGTGCTCCTCCTTAGACCTACTATAGACTAATATATCATCCAGATATACTATTACAAACTTACCAATGAATTCTTTAAGAACTTCATTCATGAGTCTCATGAATGTACTTGGTGCATTTGACAACCCAAAAGGCATTACTCTACACTCATACAGTTCCTCATTGGTCTTAAAAGTGGTTTTCCACTCATCCCCTTCTCTTATCCTTATCTGATGATAGCCTCTTTTAAGATCTAGTTTTGAAAAATATTTTGCTCCACTCAAGCAATCCATTAAATCTTCAATTCTAGGTAAGGGAAATCTATACCTGATTGTGATTTTATTAATGGCTCTTGAATCTATACACATTCTCCAGCCTCCATCTTTCTTTGGTCTCAGCACTATTGGCACTGCGCAAGGACTCAAGCTTTCTCTAATCAGCCCCTTGTCAAGCAATTCTTGTACCTGCTTTCTAACTTCTTCATTTTTTGTAGGAGTCATTCTGTAAGTTGTTTTTTTAGGCAAACTTGCTCCAAGAATCAAATATATATGATGACTAATTCTCCTAATGGGTGGTAATTCATTAGGAAAATCATCAACAATAATATCACAATATTTCTCCAACATTTCTTGAATTTCAATGGGTAAATCAGAAACTTTAGTAGAGGTCATTATTACCTTGGGCTTGCAAACTACAGCGAAATTTACCTCATTTTCTTCAATCTACTTCAAGTATTCCTTTCTTCCAAGTAACAGAGTTTTTGGATCAGTCTTCTGTCCTCGTACCTCTTCTTCTTGCAGAGGCAGCAACATATGATTGACACCATCCTTTCTAAACTTGTAGGTGTTTTTTTCCCATCATGCATGGCTCCTCTGTCATATTGCCAAGGTCTTCCAAGCAATATGTGACACACATCCATGGGCATCACATCACAAACAATTTTATCTTTATATGCCCACCTGAAATTCCACTTCACACTATTCATTTACTAATAGTTGTTGTCCCTTTTGTAACCATGACACCTTGTAAGGTGTTGGATGTTTCATTGTCTTCAGCTTCAATTTCTCCACTACTTCTCTAGAGACCAAATTTTCAGTGCTGCCACTATCAATGATCATCTGGCAACATTTCCCTTGAACTTTACACATTGTCCTGAATAAAGTCTTCCTTTGTGACGGTTCAGCCACCTCCTTTGCCGACTTAAGTAGAACTTTATTAACTACCAAAGATTCTCCTCTTTCTGGTATATTTTCTTCTTCTGCTACCACTACCACTGGTGCTTCTCCCTCAACGAGAGCAAAAATTGCATTCCTCTGATTTGTTTCTACATTCTCTGGGCACTCAAAAGCTCTGTGTCCCAGCTTGTTACATCTGTAACATCTTATTTCTCTGCCCCTTCCTCTGCCTCCTCTTCCTCTAGAAAAACTCCCTCTTCCTCTTGCATCACCTCCTGTGGGTGCATGCTGGGTTGAGCTGCTGCTAGCTCCATCTTTAGGTGTTGTAGATCTTCCTCTACCACCTTGACTTCCCCTTCCTCGGAAAGTACCTCTCCCTCTGGCAGACTGCTTCCTCATGAGTTTTTCTTCAGCTTTCAGTGCTATCTGATAAGCTTCCTCTACTGTTTTAGGAGACAGTAGAAGTATCTCATCTTGACTTTCCATCCTGAGGCCATTCATATATCTAGCCACCTTCTCATCTATATATTGGGCTTCTCCAGCTCTTATGCTTACTTTATAGAACTCCTATGTGTACTCTTTCACTGTCAAAGATCTCTGTCTAAGATTTTGCATTTGTCTAAACAAAGTTTGCTGATAATGACTTGGCAAAAACTTACCTCTTAGCTTTGCTACCATCCTGCTCCAATTCTTGATTGGTTGCTTGCCAAGTCTCTTCCTTTATGCCTGCACACCATCCCACCAAATCGCTGCAT
This sequence comes from Pinus taeda, assembly GCA_000404065.3. Classification (NCBI taxonomy): domain Eukaryota; kingdom Viridiplantae; phylum Streptophyta; class Pinopsida; order Pinales; family Pinaceae; genus Pinus; species Pinus taeda. Next base: position 13,645 of record APFE030078349.1, on the reverse strand, counting down.
GGCCTTTTAACTTGGTGACAGCAAACTTCACTTTCTTCTCATCTTCCGTTTCTTCATAATCGAATAATTTATCCATACCATTAATCCAATCTATCAAGTCTTCTGGATTCAGTCCTCCTTGGTATACTGATACCTCGGTCTTTGGCATGGCTGTGGATCTCAGCACTGACTGAAAGAACCTCATCTCAGGAGTAATTTCTACAGCTTCCTCCTCTGTAGCTTCAATCTCGGGTTCACTAACATCTCCATCATCTATGTTTCTGCCTGAAGTTAATGTATCCAATCTAGCTTGCATCTATTGCACAGCTTCCATTACTTCAGCATTTGCAACAGGCCGTCCTCTTCCACCACATCCTCATCCTCTTCCAAATCTAAAAGCCATAGTAGCTTTCCTTCTCCTGCTCTCGAGATTCAATCCAATGTCAGTTGGCTGCTCTAATACCACTAATGATGGCCTGGGTGTAGGCAATATGGATAACCTTTCAAATCTGGTAGCAATTTCCTCAATATCAAGTCCAATTTCTCCTTCTCCTTTTGTTAACGTATCAGTCATTAAACTGACAGCTTCATGGATTTCCTCTGACCGCCACAACCCTTGTTAATTAATAAACAGGCTCTGCTCCTATAAGAGCTGTAATTCTAAAAGAATTACCCAAAACACTATCGGTGGCTTTTTAGTGAGGGATTTATACAATATACTATCGGCAGGTTTAATGCCCTTCCTCCCTTCCTTTTTCTCGATGCGATAATCGGCAATCGCTATCGATGATTTCTAAAGCTTCAACACTTGGTCCGCCTCCAAGTTTACGATGTGACCTCCCTCGCAGACTTGATGCCTCTTTACACTCTTCTGTATAATGTTTCGACTCCAGAACATCGGAGCTCGCACTTCGCAATTCCCTCGCGGACCCGACGCCTCTTTACGCTCCTCTTTATAACGTTTCGGGTCTGTAATATTAGGGTTTCTCCCTTCGAAAATTGCTATTGGTGGTCTTTCTAGTTTGTGATGCAATCGGTTCCACGGACCCGACGCCTCTTTTCGTCCTTCTGTATAATATTTCGGCTCCGGAACGTCAGAGCTCGCACTTCGACAGTTCCAAAGGCTCTCTACTCCACTTGCATTTCTCTGATGCAATATTGGTCCAGACCCGATATGGGCATGAACCAGTCTAATAAGATTTCACGTTTGGAACAATTTTACGCGTAAGGATATGTCGTGAATCCTCTATGTAAACAGAGTTGTCCATAGAACTTTGTAAAATAACTTAGGGGGCCTGCATACGCCGAAATGAAAAGGAAACGATCCTAAGGCTTCAATCAAGCATCATGTGGGAAAAATAAGTGAATTTATCAACTTTCAACTCACAGTAAAACAAGTTAGCTGATACGTGCGTACAAATTTTCAATTAACAGAAGGCCATTAAATCAGATAAACAGAGAGAAAAGTTTTCAAGGAATAATGCTTCTAGCACCGCCCTCCGTGAGAGTCTCGTTGCCTCTTATTTATAATTAATTGATAAAGTCTTCTCGGACCTTATCCTTTACAAAATCATGCTTTACATAGAATGATTTAAAGCGTAAAGCTTTATTATAACTTATCCATCTGTAATATAATTAGCATGTTTTATTCTCAATTCTATCCTATCTTGAACTAAAAAAAAAACATGGAAATTGTTGGCTAAAGGACCCCACTCCCTTGCCTGTATATTTTTTTGGAATTTTGGAATATGTTTGAAGGCTTTTCCCTCTGAGTCGCATGCTCCTGCATCACCCCTACATTGGTTGTTCATAAATTAAGCATTGCAATCCAGCCTAACAGCCACCATGATAGCAACCCTCCCTCTGTTCAGCTTTCCCTGCGACATGCCTCCAGCCACTCTGCTGTGCGACCAACGTTCTTCACTGACATACATGCAATTCCCAACAACTAAGAGATTTTCTCTATCTGAACACTTCTGAGAGCGTGATCATACAAGTTAGTCAAAGCAGTGTGGTGCTCTATTCCACCATTGTTTTCATTGGACTATCTTTAACGACTATTTGATTCTTAGTTGCTTGGGTTAATTGGAGGAGTCAACAAGGGACTCCCATACGTCATGATGTTTCCAAAAGGAAAGGCACGATTTATTAGTCGATTGACCATACAAATTTTGTTATATAATCACTAATTATTAATTATTTTTTATATTATTTTTTTTTTTAAAATTTAAATTTAAAAATTTTTAATTATATATAATTTATTAAGGAGAGAGAGAGATGATATATAAGGGTATATAGAAAGGTATTCTTAAATTTATAAAAATTATAAAGGAAGAAGAGAATATTCTTATTGTTCAATTTTATAAAAATTTAAAGTCATATCTCTGGATGTAAGGATAAAGAGGAAAACTTAAAAAATGTTTAAGTCGAATTTTACAAGAAAGTCACACTTAAAAGTGTTCAAAGTCCATTAAAAGGGACTTTATTATATTTTTAAGAAGTGGGTCACTCACACAAAGAGTATATAAAACCCTTGGTGAAAGTATTATTGACGAATGCAAATAAAGTCAATCATTGAAGAAAAAGGAAGAATGAAGTTTAATTCAAAGATGATTTCCACAAAGAATAACGATTTCTTTGCAATATTTCCTTTTTGTTTAGAAGGATACCCTAATTGTCAAGAATCATTCAGAAATCAAAATGTTGTTTGCACAAAATGTTACAAAAATTTTACCTTAGTCAAAGTTCTAAGTGATGCAAATAAACAACTATTAGCAAGAAATATAAGACAATTAATGGCAAGTTATAAGGAAATGAAGAAACGGAATCCACATTGCAAGTTGAAAGCCCATCATCACTCCTACAAAACAATGTAACCAAATGTACCAAGAAATTGTAGCTAGAAGATCAAGAGAATGGAAAAATATCCAAACCTCAGCAAAACAAGAAAGCGATACAGAGCGAACATAAAAATCTTGTGGATATGCATTATAAGGAAGCAATGGAAAAGGATGAAGAAATCTCTCGCCTCAAGGACCATGTCAAAAAATTACTTGCACAAGTGAAGAAGACTAAGGTCACAAAGAAAGAAATCAAGAAGAACTTGTCAGAAGAAGAAGAGGAAACCTTACGTTTGACGAAACTTAATAAAAATTTATTGAACAAATCAAAGGTCTAAAAGATGAAAAACTTAAAAGTAAAAACAATGAAAATAAGGTTGACAAATCAGAAACCAAAGAGGTTTTACGTCTAAGGAATCAAAACCAAAACCTCCTTACACAAATAAAGAAGCTTAAATGTGATAAGACGTCACTTCAAGACAAGTTAGAGCAACTTACTCAACAATTATCAAAGTCTCCAGACATAACAATCCAAGTTGAAGATAAGGAAGTTAATACCGAACCAGTCAATAACAGAACTCAAGAAGAGGATCAATGAGTGGAAGAAAAAACACATTCACATGTTACAATCCAGATGATGAAAATTCCAAACAAAGATTATGTACCTAACTCAAAAATCGTAGAACTAGAAGGAAATCAAAAAAATTCCACACACCTAACAAGGGAAAGTCAAACAAAAAATTTTCCATATCGGCATCCGAATCATGGGAGTAAACAACTTAGCCATGATACATATCAGGACCATTCATAATAGAAACAACAAACTGATGTTCCAAAGAAGAGTGATGTAACCTCAATCTAGTACTATGATGACAAGTCATTACAAAATTCCAGTGATCAGAATATTACACAGAAGATTAATCTAAGATAGTCTGATCCCTTCTCAATGTGACCATTTTGTTTGTCACTTAGAAGATCATATCAACATGTATTGACAAAGATGACAGCTCTGAGACAAAAAGACATTTGAAGCCGAAAAAGAGATCAAGCCTTTTTCATTAACAAGCTTTGAGGAAAAAGTTTTTTGAGGAGGAAGGCAATGTTATGAATAAATATATAGGAAATGATGTAAATGACAATAATCATAAATAATTATTAGTTAATTAGTAATTAGGTTGAAGAGGCATGTTTAAATGAGACATGACTCTCGATGAAGAGACACATGTTTGGTATATAAGAAAGCCTCTCACTCTCATTGTATCATCTTATTTCATACATTTAATATATAATATCTGTATCCTCATGGATATATTCATATTCCAAGTCTTTTGGAGTAATTAATCTGTAGAAGGAAATTTGTTTGCTTCATATGCACTAACCCTACCACATGAAATGGGCTCAATAGGGGTCACAGATCGCATCTTTAGAGATCAATGCCAAATCATGGTGAATTCAAAATATGATTTGTGACTAAGGGATGTGTGGAGTTTAAGCTAGGTCACAAATCATAGTTATAGTGGCTAGGGAAGCTAACATTACAAGTTGTGATTATGACTTACGACTAAGGCCACAAATCACAAGTCCGGAAGTTTAAGTCTAGGCTTACCAAAATGGAATGGAAATCTTGTCTTGGTTGAAGGAGGACTCGAAACCTAAGAAATCATAGGAGAAGGAGCATGGGGATATGTATGTGAGGGGAGTCCAAACTCATTGTTTTCTTTGAACTCAAGATTAGATGAATCGAGGTTGACCCTTGCAACAGTATGTCAACATTTAACCATGGATGGCTTATGATGCATCTTATAAACCTTGACATAATGATAATTTCTTCTCATATAGATGAAAACTTGTCCAAACCCTAGGGCATACAAAATCACACATAAGTACTGAAACAAGATAATTTTCACATGAATAAATAGTAATGGAGGAAAAATGCTACAATATCCTTAGCAAAATGAATGAATGCAAATTCTCTAAATCCTAGTCTCAATAATGAAATAGGACATGAAGTCTTAAACAATGTGTCTCATGAACATACAACAATTTCATATTTGATGATAATAGAGTTATTAAAGGTTTCTAACTGGTTCAAGCCACAAAGATACTTGTTAAGATCTTGAAAAGCATATGGGGACACAAAATTTAGATATATATAGGCTAAACTTTTGGGTGTTTTTGTAGTGACTACAACAATTGGCGAACCACTAGTAGAATCCATCATCTTTGGCTACATCCCTATAACATCTCAAGTTGGGTAAATAATGCAAGGACATATTGAACCAAGTACTATGGGTACCCCTAGGGTTTCTTGACCTTTTACAAATATGCTCTTCCCCTATGTCTCATCTAGGTCCTATTAGTCATTAAACACCACATCATAAGTTGGCACATGTTACTAGTTGGTACATTCACTGGTGATTCAAATATCTATAACTTCGCCTTGGCTTTTGCACCTTAAACCTACATGTAGATACTAGTTCTTTCTCAATGGCTCTAAGGTGTGCACAAATCTATGCAATCCGAATACCCACATTCCATTCTAGTCTCTCAGGATCAAACTCTCCATGAGATTCATAGTTGCATTACTTATAATTCCTTGTGGACAAAAGGTTGATTCAGTAATGAAAAAGATTTCTCCAAATTTGATCGAATCGATCGAGGATAACATCATCTGTTGGATTGGTCCAAGACGAGACAAAGTGGCTAAGAATGAAACCCAGAATGAAGATCAAAGCTACACCAAAAAAATGATGATGCAGCAAACAAGGAAGAGGGCTTATTGTATTCAGAAATTTAAAATGAGTTTCTGGTGTTATTCCACTACCAGCGAACCTATTCAGTACCCCAGTAGAGTCACTCCAATAAATCACAAACGTTGCTCCATTTCCAGTGAGCCTGGTTAGTACATCGACAGAATCGTTGCATCACCTATCTATGCTAGAATATTATATATTACGGAGCAATGGAACACATAAAATATTGCAGAAATATAAACACAGGAAACGCACAAAACAAGAGAGACACAGATATACGTGGTTCACCCAATTTGGGCTTCGTCCACCCCGAACAGCTAGTCCTTCCTTTCTATTATCTAGCAAAATGAAGAGACACAACCTACAGCAAATCCGTTGTAATATCCTTTGTCTTCTCTCACAGTCTCACCTATCTGTTTCTCGCTCACACAGAATACACATCTATCTCACAGCCTCAAATACAATTCCCTCATACAAAGAGAGGGGTTGCCTTCTAGGGCAAAAAACCCTAAACTAAACACAAGTTCTATCATTAGATCATCCGCCTAATGAACGACCCAGATTAACTAGAAATTACTATACTTTTACAAGGCAATTTTGCAGCTGTTTTTAGCTTCGGGGGCGCTGCCCCTGAAACCCCCCGCCAGGGGGGGCCTCCCAAAGGTCGCAGCTGCCCCCCCTGGACCCCCTTGCAGCAAATATTTTACGGGCGGCGTTGCCGCCCCCATTTTGAACTGGGGTCCAAAGTGGCGGGACTTTTGAATATAGAAGATAATCAGGCTCCACACCCAACATATAATGTGTAAACCCAACAAATGAAATGTTTGAGCTCAATGGGAACTCAAATGGAAGAAAAATAGTGGTGGACAATGAAAATAATCAGAGTTGCAACAATCAGTGCAACAATGAAAATAATCAAAAGTGAATAATGAATGGAAAACCCTTCTATTTATAACAAAATATTGAGTTATCCTTGAATAATGAGCAATAATAAAATATTATTATCCTCATTCTTGGAATAACCACTTGGAATATTTTATTATATTTGGTTAGGAGGGAAAAAGTATTTGAATTTTTATTTAGAAATAATAAATAAGTAAATAATTTATATATCATCTCAAGAAATTGGTTAAGGAATAATAAACAAATAATTATTTATTTAATTATTCCTAAGGGATTTAGTCAAA
>APFE030078345.1:25484-63791 GCA_000404065.3 Pinus taeda | reverse complement strand
AATAATAATTAGTAATAATATTAATCTTATAATTTATACCTAATAGAGAAGCAACTAACTACTAATTGCTAGAAAGGAAAGAGAAATTTATCTGTTGAGCCCTATACTTGAGATGTACTGGCGCTTCTTAATTTCTCTGATTAAGGGCAACTAGCTTCCACTAATCTCAATACCATTATCCCTGTTGAGATTATGTGGATGTTTGACAATTTCAAGAGCTTCGCTGATCTTCCGCCTATGATGTTTATCTTCATGTGCAATAATTGAAGTGTTTTCCAAGCAGACATGTTGCTTGGTTTTTGAGGAATGCTTTGCAAGGGCCGAAGTTCGAGACCTTTCATTCCTAATATCAGCTCCATGTTCCTTGAGTCTGGTCCTCAAGGATCGACCTGTTTCACCAATTTAACTTTTTCCACATGAGCAATCTATTTTATAGACTCCCTTAAGCTGATGTTTATTAGTGTTATCCTTGATAGACCTCATACCTTGCCTAATAGTTCCAGGTGCTGAGAATTGCATGATTATGTTTTTCTTTCTAAGGACTTTAGCAATTTTATAAGTCACTCTTTGAATGTAAGGAAGAAAAACCCTCCCACATTGAGGTTGGTCTTGGTCTTTAGGCTTATGAGATAACACCTTTCTTTCAGCTTTCTCTATGGCTACTTTAATTTCTTTTTCATTGCAGCCTATACCTTTAAAAGCTGAGACTGAATATTTCTTTTCTTCATCCAAATGCTCAGAGTCAGAAATTCGAAGGGCTCTGATGGCGAGAGTGTTTAGAACACCAAACTTCTAGGCTGGGTGATGGTGGGATCAACATGGAGGTAGTTTTCTGTGTGGGTTGACTTCCTGAAAACCTTATGTCCCAAAGAGTGATCTGTCTTTCTGATGATGAGCACATCTAAAAATGGGATGCTCATGTTTTCTTCAATCTCCACAGTGAATTTTATCTTTGGAGAGATAGAGTTTAGATAAATAAAAAACTTGTCAAGCTCTGTTTTACCATGAGTCCATTTTTATATTGGTATCATTGACGAATCGCTTCCACGAAGCTGGCTTCAAAGGGTATGATTCAAGGGCTTTCTTTTCAAAGTATTCCATGTATAAGTTTGCACAATTAGTGAAAGGGGTGATCCCATTTCCACCCCAGATGTTTGCTCATAATATTCTCCTTGGAAGGTGAAAACAGTTGATCGTAAACAAATTTTTGCCAGTTTTGTTGTTCCTGGATCAGTAACATCTTTTATAACCTGAATGGCTTCATCAAGAGGGATCTTAGTGAATAAGGATACTACGTCAAAGCTAACAAGGATGTCATCAAGGTCTAACCTCTCATTTTTAATAAGGTTCACAAAGTCATGAGAGTCCTTAATGAAAGAATCAGTATTCCCAACAAGGGGTCTAAGGATTTTAGCAACATAATTAGCGAGCTCCTAGATAGGGGAGCCAATGGTATTGACTATTGGTCTAAGAGGAACACCCTCTTTATGGATCTTGGGTAAACCATAAATTCTTGGCATGGTTTCACAAGAAGGAATTAATTTCTTCTTTAACTTATCCTCAAGGTTGGAATATGCAATTGTCTTTCTTTCTTCCTTCATAATGTTGGGAATGGGATTATTATTCAGCTTCTTGTAACTTCCACATTTGAGGTGTTCATTCATTTTACTAACATAGTCTTGTTTATCCAAGATCACCACTTCCCCTCCCTTATCTGCCTTAAGAACCACAATTTTATCATTATTTCGTAAGCATTTAAAGGAAACTTGTCCTTCTTTTCTTAGGTTACTTTTGGGAGCTTTGGCTTTTCTCAAAACGAGGGAAAACTCTTGTCTTAGGGTTTCCTTATCTTCCAACGAAATATTATTAATCCCATCCTCTATGCTACAAAACATATTCTCAATAGGAAGGTTTCTAGGAGCAATTGCGAATCCTAAACCTTTGTTAAGGAAACTCATGATTTCTGGATCTAATTCATGGGAAGACAGATTAACCACTTTTCTTCTTTACTCTTTTACTTAAGAATTACTGGCTTTTGGTTTAGCCTTGTTACTGCCTTTTATTATCTTACTGTTCTTATCAGTGTTCTGATTATCGTATGAATCATTGCAACCATCTGGAGGCTGTAAGCCCTGGTTGTTTGTCTGATGAAGACTGTTGTCTTCATTTCTACCTTCGTTGTTGTCTTTGTTGCTGTCTTCATTGCTGCCTACATTACTGCCTTCATTGTTGCCTTTGTTGCTATCTTCATTGTTGTCTTCATTGCTGCCTGGAGGCCGAAAGTTAATGTCGTTAGCCTGATCAGGATTGTTGTATGTCTTATGAAGCATGTTGTTGATGATGCCCTCGTCGACTAAACCCTCAACGTTGTCTAAACATCTGTTGCTGCCTATGCTATGTGTAGTCTTAATCAATGCTTTTTTAATCATTGGTTCACCTTTGCTTTCACTGCATATGGTGTTGACTGCGCTACGCAAAGTCCCAAAATTTAACAGATCCTTCTCTACATTGTCAGAGTTAGGACTATCTGCGCTATTCCATGAATTAATGTTTTCTTTGTAATCTAACTTATGGATGCCCATGCTATGATTTAATGGAAAAGTGCTATTGTTTAACGATTCACTGGGCTTGTCTGTGCTACCTTAAAATTCTTAAAATTAATGAAAAACTAAATAGGACAATAATAAATAAAAATGATTAAAACAACTGACATTCATTTAATCTTCCCACTTCAAACTATTAAAAACTATTTAATATCCTCATTCAAGCTCTTCTACTACCATCATTCAAGAATGTCCTGATGATGGACCCTATTGGGATTTGAAACGTTAATGAAAAATAGTTATTATTGTGGGTTCTCTGGCTTCTAAATTAAAAGATATAAACCACATATGTCTTAAATCCAGAATGATTTCCCTATGCAGAGGGGATACATGGAGTGAAATCATTTTACTCGAAAAAATTAGGGTGAAGATAGCAAGAAGAGCTGCAGACCTTAAATTTCTTAAGAATTGTCGTGACAATAATCTCATTCCCTCATTTGTGCAAATTAACCATAGATTACATAAAAAAAATTAATAGCAAGGCATATTTTCAATTAAGAATTACTCTAATTCGGGCAAAGATTAAGAGGGTTAGGGCTTCTCTGGATAATCTTGGATGCTCAACCCTCTCAGCACATCTAAAACTAGCCAAGAGCATCAACAAAGATCTTTGGTTTGTAATTGATGCCAAGGATGCTCTTAAAGCTAGCAATGGACACATTTCCCAATCTAGACAACGCAAGCAGTTGTCGAAGTTATTAAGCAAGTCGTATGCGGTAGGTTCAGAAGTATTAGGCTCTTTGATGCCCGATGGAAAATCAAAGGCAAGTGTGTTAAAGAACTTGGTAACAACAATTGATAAAGAAAATAATTCAAGAAAAATTGTAAGTTTGGACAAAGACGAAACCAATTGTGTAGATTCAAGTACGTTGAAAGATAGCATTGTTCCATCAAGGGCTACTCATAACACAGGCAGCAATAGGCTAGATAGCAGTGAAAACTCTAATTCGTGGATTATGCATAGCGTAGACATCCCCAATGAATCATTGAACGATAGTTCTTTTCCATTATATCATAACACAGGAAGCCATAAGTTAGATTACAAAGAAAACATTAATTCATGGAATAGCGCAGACAATCCTAACTCTGATAGTGTAGAGAAGGATCCATTAAATTCTGGGAGTTTGCGTAGCATAGACAACACCATATGCAGCGAATGCCAAGATGAATCAACAATTAAAGAAGCGTTGATTAAGACTACGGATAGCATAGGAAACAACATATGTTTAGACAGCATTCGAGGTTTAGTCACCGAGGGCATCATCACCAACAGCCTTCATAAGACAGACAACAATCCTGATCAGGTTGATATCATTAACTTTCGGCCTCTAGGTAGCAATGAAGACAACAATCGAAACAGCAACGAAGGCAGCAACAAAGATAGTAACAAAGGTAGCAACGAAGACAATAGTCTTCATCAAACAGAAAACCAGGGCTTACGGCCTCCAGATAGCTGCAACGATTCACACAATAATCAAAATGTTGATAAGAATAGCAAGATAATAAAAGGCAGCGACAAGGCTAACCCAAAGCCAGGAATTCTTCAGTAAAAGAGCAGAGAAGAAAAGTGGTTAATCTATCTTCCCATGAATTAGATCCAGAAATCATGAGTTTCCTTAACAAAAGCTTAGGGTTCGCAATTGCTCCTAGAAACCTTCCTATTGAGAATATGATTCATAGCATAGAGGATGGGATTAATAATCTTTCGTTGGAAGATAAGGAAACCCTAAGACAGGATTTTTACCTCATTTTAGAAAAGCCAAAGCTCCCAAAAGTAACCTAAGAAAAGAAGAACAAATTAAATCCTTGTGAAGCAATGATAAAATTGTGGTTCGTAAGGCAGATAAGGGAGGGGAAGCGGTGATCATGGATAAAGAAGACTATGTTAGTAAAATGAATGAACACCTCAAATGTGGAAGTTACAAGAAGCTGAAATATAATCCCATTCCCAAGATTATTAAGGAAGTGAGAAAGACAATTGCAGATTCCAACTTTGAGGATAAGTTAAAGAAGAAATTAATTCCTTCTTGTGAAACCATCCCAAGAATTTATGGTTTACCCAAGATCCATAAAGAGGGTGTTCCTCTTAGACCAATAGTCAATACCATTGGCTCCCCTACCTATGAGCTCGCTAAGTATGTTGCTAAAATCCTTAGACCCCTTGTTGGGAATACTGATTCTTTCATTAAGGACTCTCATGACTTTGTGAACCTTATTAAAAATGAGAGGTTAGACCATGATGACATCCTTGTTAGATTTGACGTAGTATGCTTATTCACCAAGATGCCTCTTGATGAATCCATTCAAGTTATAAAAGATGTTACTGATCCAGGAACAGCAAAACTGGTAGAAATTTGTTTACGATCAACTATTTTCACCTTCCAAGGAGAATATTATGAGCAGACATTTGAGGTGGCAATGGGATCACCCCTTTCACCAATTGTGGCCAACTTATACATGGAATACTTTGAAAAAGAAGCCCTTGAATCATACCCTTTGAAGCAAGTTTGGTGGAACTGATTCGTTCATTGTACCAATATAAAATGGACTCATGGTAAAACAGAGCTCGACAAGTTTTTTATTTATCTAAACTCTGTCTCTCCATAGATAGAATTCACTATGGAGCTTGAAGAAAACATGAGAATCTCATTATTAGATGTGTTCATCATCAGAAAGACAGATGGCTCTTTGGGACATAAGGTTTTAAGGAAGTCAACTCACACAAAAACTACCTCCATGATGATTCCCACCATCACCCAGCCTAGAAGTTTGGTGTTCTAAAGACTCTCATAATCAGAGCCCTTCGAATTTTTGACTCTGAGCATTTGGATGAAGAAAAGAAGCATTTAGTCTCAGCTTTTAAAAGTATAGGCTACAATGAAAAAGAAATTAAAGTAGCTGTAGAGAAAGCTGAAGGAAAGGTGTTATCTCATAAGCCTAAGTATCAAGACCAACCTCAGTGTGGGAGGGTTTTTCTTCCTTACATTCAAGGATTGACTGATAGAATTGCTAACATCCTTATAAAGAAAAACATAATCACGCAATTCTCAGCACCTGGAACTATTAGGAAAGGTATGAGGTCTTCCAAGGATAATATTAATAGAGATCAGCTTAAGGGAGTCTATAAAATAGATTGCTCATGTGGAAAATGTTACATTGGTGAAACAGGTCGATCCTTGCAGACTAGACTCAAGGAACATGGAGCTGATATTAGAAATGAAAGGTCTCGAACTTCAGCCCTTGCATAGCATTCCTCAAAAACCAAGCACCATGTCTGCTTGGAAAACGCTTCAATTATCGGACATGAAGATAAGCATAGGCGGAAGATCAGAGAAGCTCTTAAAATTATCAAACGTCCACATAATCTCAATAGGGATAATGGTATTGAGATTAGTGGAAGCTAGTTGCCCTTAATCAGAGAAATTAAGAAGTGCTAGTACATCTCAGGTATAGGGCTCAGCAGATAAATTTCTCTTTCCTTTTCTAGCAATTAGTAGTTAGCTGCTTCTCTATTAGGTATACATTATAACATTAATATTATTATTAATTATTAGTTATTAATACATTAACATTATTTTGTTATTAATTATTAGTTATTAATTATTATTAATACATTAACATTAATATTATGATTAATTATTAGTTATTATCAATATATTTAATACATTAATATTATTGTTTAACTATAGTTATTAATTATCATTATTATTATACATAAATACTCATTATTAATTTAATATTTAATTATATTAATACACCAAATATTAATTTAATATATAATAAATTAAATAAAATATATACAATATTAATTAATAATATGTTGAATATTAACTCCAAATAATAAATATTTATTATAAGATTTTGATTGATTATTATTTGTGATCTATTGAATCTATTAACTGTATAAAATCTTAATAATAAATTTAAACATTTAGTATTTGATGTTTAAAAATTAGTGAATAAATAATCAAAGTATTTTATTATTACATTAATAAAAATATTTTGAAGAATACCTTAAAAATCTAAAAATTAATTAAAAATTAATAAAAAATAAATAGGATAATAATAAATAAAAATGATTAAAACAACCAACATTCATTTAATCTTCTCAATTCAAACTATTAAAAATTATTTAATACCCTCATTCAAGCTCTTCTACTATCATCATTCAAGAATTTCTTGATGATGGATCCCTGTTGGGATTTGAAACGTTGATGAAAAATGGTTATTACGGTGGGTTCTCCAGCTTCTAAATTAAAAGACTTTCCTGCTTATTGTGTCTTCACCTGCTTTGCAGATGTCTATGACTCCTTATGTCGGTTTCACTAATGGTGCTTCCTGTAATACCTAGAATTTATCATTCGCAGCATGAACTGTTTATGACCCTCATGGTGAGTTGATTGATCTTCAAGGTATTTGTTTGGATCCAACAACTAATAACATTGTTGGATATAGTGCAGTTCTCGAACTCTTGTCAAAAGCTATTTCTCTTGAAATTCAAGAAATGGTTGTAAATCTTGATTCACAACTTGTTGTTCTTCAGCTCAATAGGAAATATTCTGTTAGAAACCCTCAATTATTGAGAATTTATTTGTGTATTCATATATTGGAAAGAAATTTTGATTATATTACATATCATCGCATTCCTAGACATATGAATACATTAACAGATGCATTGGCTAATTATATTTTAGACAAACATTTACGCAATATGTGAAATCATTGTATCATAGTAAACAAGAAATATAACATATATGTGTCGATAACGTTTGAGTATAAAACATCAAAATCCAAAAAATAATATATGTGTTCCAAGTACATCTCTAGCTCACAGGTGTCAAAACTATAAATGCTAACTACAGAGTACTCTGCATGATTCTAGTGATAGCATGTTACTGCTCACACTACACGAGTCAATAATAGACGGATCCAAACTCACACTCTCATCATGTGTCTTTGATAATGGCGAGGAATGTCCTCGATCCGTGCATACTCTAGAATCCCTCTCATCAGGTTTTCCAGATTTCGAGCAATTTCCTCTTCGTTGTCAACTTCTTCCTAGTAGGGAGTGACCTCGAATTTTTGAGCCACACATCTCACTATTGGGGACATCCCTGTTGGTCTCTCTAGCCCAACATCTACAATTACAAAGTCAAAGTGTCACGAATACATATATTCAAAAATAATAAAAAAGAGAAAACAAAATTGTTTTGCTCACCTCTATCATCGAAGTCCTCTTCCTTTGGGAGTGGCATGTCGGGATGATTGCGAAAGTCAGTCCTGATGTACGGTCAATCCTCCACAATGATTAGTTGTCGTCTAAGCCACACAAAGAAGGTAGGCTTGTAATACATTTACCGTCCCCCTCAATATATGGGCATCAACTCACTCCATCGAACCATCCTTGGATCTCATGGTAACGGGAGGCTCACCTCCGCCATCTGATAATGGAATAGTGGGATTCGTTCCAAGAAGAAGGATACTAGGACAGAGCCATATCCAAATTGCCTCAAATTTCCCACTTTTCCTTTGGATAGTTTCCGCTTCATGTTTACTTTGATTGCTTCCACCCATTTGAAAATAGTGGGCGCCATGCAGTCCACAGCATATTAGAAGTGAGAATTGTTGGACTCAGTTGGTGCTTAAGCCCCAACTACTGAGTTAATGGTGAAAAGTACCACCTTCAATAGAAGATTGTCTATTGTCATAATATCGATCTTTCCACTTGAAGATTTCAGAGCTCTTGGGTAATGATGGGTGATGAGCATGTTTACACTCACCCTAATAGGCATGCCTTCATACAATTAGATGGGTTCCTCTCTGTGAGACCGTCCAATAATGAAATAAATATCTGAAGTCTCCAACTCTAGCGATTGGTCATGAATCATGAATACCTCCCATCTGATACCCCATATAATGATCAGGTACTGCAGTAATTCAGGTTAAGCCCATAGGCTTGGTGTCAGAAAGAACTTGAGGAGCCCACAGTTCCTCAATGCGTTAAGACAGTTTGGATCCTCTAAGGCCATTTGATATATTCTTTCATGTTTGCGTTATTTCCAATCAATCACCATTTTCTCGCCTTGATTTTCCTGCAAACACACCACATTTAACTCAACATCAATTCTTGAAAGGGAGAATTTCAATTTAAAGCATTGAATTTGGGCAGAAATAAAAAAAAATAAAAATAAATAAATAATTTCATTTCTCTGTGCTGAGACGTCTACTTTTTAAAACAGGAGCACTAATGGTACCAAACCTTCTGTTAAAAGCTGACGATTGGCGTGGTCCCATGCTCAGATCCCTACCGACCATTGACGATTTTTTTTGTAACTAAAATCCCCTGCAAAGAGAGTTAAATGTTAAAAAAACTAGTACCAATATGAAGAATAGGGTGATGGCTCTTACTTGCAACAAACGGTTCGACAATCGGCTTCCTGGGTCTCGAGAAATCTGCTCTTGAAGATCTAGGGCAAAGTGGGTAAAAAATTGCTCAAATGAGGTCAAATGGTAAAAATGTTTTACTTTTTTCCCTTTTTATAAAGTTTTAATAGTATTTTAGGGTTTTAAAAGTATTTTTCACCATTTTTTTTCCTTAGAAATGGATACTGCATTTGATTCTTGTGCAGTGACAATGATGGTTTGTCGGTGATGATGCAAAACTGGAGTCGTATTTAAGCTCTCTTCCCGACTCGTAAAAAAAAATGGAAATGAGAAGATTGCCGAGTATTTTTCCATTTTTGACTCATTAAAGTAAATAAATATGGGCAATCTGCTTTAAGCTCTTTTTCGACTCTCAAAATACATAAAGAGAGAATCTTTTGGGCAACGCGTTTCGAACCAATAAGTGTGGTTCATCATCAGGACCAGATGAAGAGGTAGCCCATGGCATTGACTTAAATAGAGAGCCATGTAGAGACATAATTTCAAGTAACGACTATATTCGAACAATAGTATTTAAATTATAATATTAATTTATTAATATGTTAAAAACAAATATTATTAACTAACGGCTATATTAAATGGCTAGTTTTTGACAAATAATATTTAAATAATGATATTATTTAATTAATTTCTTAAAAATATTACTAGGTAACGGTTATATTAAATGACTAGTTTTTGAAAACTAATATTTAAATTAATTTATTTAAAACCAAATATTACTAGTTCTTGAAAAATAGTATTTAAATAATGGTATTAGTTTATTAATTTATTAAAAATATTAATATGTAATGGCTATATTAAAAACGACTAGTTTTTGAAAAACAATATTAAATAATGATATTATTTCATTAATTTATTAAAAATATTATAGGTAACAGTGTATATTAAACAGCTAGTTTTTTGAAAACTAATATTAAATTAAATTAATTAAACCAAAAATAATACTAAGTTTTGTGAAAAATAAAATTTAAATAATGATATTAGTTTATTAATTTATTAAAAATATTATATCTAACGGCTATATTAAATGGCTAGTTTCTGAAAAATAATATTTAAAATTGTGATATTAGTTTATTAATTTATTAAAAGCAATATTATAAAGTAAACCACTATATTAAACAGCTAGTTTTTGAGAAATAATATTTAAATTAATTTAAATAAAATAATTAATGGAAATAAAAAATAAATAAATCAAAAATGATTTATACCAAAAGAATTTACTTAACATGTAAAGATTGTCGAGCTCTCGTCATTTTATCCTCATAAACAGTTCTAAAACATTGTTTACCTAGTATACGTTTAGCCCTCTTTCGGGTTAGGATAAACTATTTACGAAAAAGGTACTCCTTGGTTAACATGGCCAAGAGGTTCTCTCGAGTATTGTTTTCAACCTTTTCGGGCTTGAGAGACAACTTTACGAAAAGGGACCTTTTGGAGTTTTCTTTTTTTTGTCTTGTTCAAACTCTCTAAACATGAAAAAGATATTAAAGGTGACCTTGCAAGGACAAAGGTTGAGAGGTCTACTGCACAAACTAAGTTTGCGCCTGCAAAGGTTGCTAGTGAAATTATTTCCCTTATTGCAATAAAGGTTGCCCTTGTTGCTGCAAAGGTTGTTGGATAGTTCTTAGGGTTATACCCGGAAGGTATTGATAGTTTCTGAATTGAATCTAGCCATATCCACCAGGCATAGCGGGTTGACGAGGTTGAACATACGGTCCAACTTGAGGAATGTAAGGCAGAGTAACCAAAGCTTGCGCACTATATGGAACATAAGCCAGTTGGAGTGGAACCTGAGCCATGTATGGTTGCTAGTATTGGACGTTACCTGACCTGGATGGACCAGCAGGGTTAGGAATAGCGTCGTAAAAAGGTTGATTCATTCCAACCATGTGAGTTTGTAATCCACTTACATTGGTTTGCCCTGACATAAGAGGAAAATTCACAACATTCCGCCCCAGGTGGTGGCACAGTCTGTCCACTCACTCGAAGGGTAGAAGGACTTATTGAGACCTAGCTTGAGATAGTTGGTTGGAAAGGGAAAGTCGGTCGAAACAATGAAGCAGGTTGAGATGGAATGGTAGGTTGAATAGGAACTGAAGTGACTGTAGTTTTCATAATCGATCGACATGTCATGTTCTAGATGAATGGACCTGACGTGGGCATAGGATTAGAAGACCAGATGGGATTTTGATACAATGACAAGGCACTAGGAGTGCCCGAAACCAACTGAGCTATAGTGGTGTAGTCATGCGCCAACATAGGTCCACTAGTCTGAGAATAGGTGCTAGACAGGATGTTTCCTATATAAGGAAAGCCCTCTGTAGGGAACTCATATCCTTTCTCATCATCTATGTGAGGAGTATGAGTAGCAGAAACTTCTAACTGACTCAGAGAGGAGACTGGGATTTTGCCTTCTGACTCCATAGAAAACAACCCGTGACGAAGAGCTGAAGATGAACGGGGAGACAACTCCAAAGGAACACCAAGTTGATCGTACGAACTATAAGGATGCTGAGGATATATAAAAAAGGGTTTGGTGGATAAGCAACCAGACTATTCAGACTTCCAAGAGTCTGGATAGGATTATCAGGGGATTCCAGGCCAAATTCATAAGGTCACCTAGTATCTGATGGAGGGGGATGAGATGAAAAAGGTTGAATACTCAGAACAATCCCAAGTTCAACACCTTGATCCTCAAGTGACTACGAAAGTTCAAGGAAAGCTTCTCTAGATGACCTTCCAGATGGAGGAGAGGAAGGGGAATGAGGCAAACCTTAAGGTTCAACCACGATGACTTTGTCTCAAACAAAAAGAGAAGAGATATTAATTTCAAGGATTCTTTAAAATATATTAATGATATACTCACGATGTGGTCTAGAATAAAACTATCTGGAATGTGATGTGATCGTGGGGAAAAAAATTAAGATGCTGAAACAGACTGATGCCTTTTCATATTTTAAGAGTCGAGAACAAGGTAAAGGTGACTCTAATTACTTTCGGTTTGAACGAGCTCGAAAGGAAAAGTGCTTGATGATATTTTAAATTTAAAGAGTCAGAAAGACCTAAATGACTACTCAGGATATTCTAGACAAAAGGGATTACCAGGTAACCATGAACTGGAGAATACCTCCCGGTGAGCCAAAAAGTACGAGCAGGCAATAGCCCCGAGTGTTGTCTTCGATGTATCATGTTTACAAGGTGGCAGAATCGGCTTCCTATGGATAAATTATTGCAAAACTAGTGGGGTCTCCCTTTATATACACAACGGTATGGGGAGTTGAAGTCTGTACTAGCGTTGTCTAATGCCAAAGTGAACGATAGCTGCTAGGTTTAAAGATTTCGGAACATGTCTCTAGCCTAGACCTCTAAATGTAAGTGTTTACTTTAAAATGCACCTTAGGTTGATTGAATATATTTTAGAGGTTTATCTTGAAATTAAGTCTCTGTTTTTAGGTCTTATCGATGTCACCTAAAAAAATCTTATGTGCAGTTATATGAGACAAAACCCTTTCAATTCTATGAATTCTTACACTAATTGAGAGAAGAAAAAATAATCAATGCAACAAACAAGCAACTTAAAGTAAGATGAATCTTCACTACTTCACTTTTCAAAACAAAACAATGAAAGCTCTTTCCACATCCTACTCTTCCTATCAAATGCACTTCAACTAGTCCTTCTAACAGTAAAAGAAATTCTTTCATTTCAACTACTCATGATGATGTAATTCTAGCTTTCAATAATGCTACTTAATGCAAAATATCAATTAAACAAACTAGAATGATGTATTTTCTTCAATGGAATGCTAGAACGAATCTTTCACATAAACATTTCAATGAAAATTTTTAAACAACCAAACATCAATCATATGCAAAGCACGATAAAAAGAACTTCTTTCAAACCAAATATGCAAAGATTCAATCGAAACAAAATGAGCAATGTAATCTATGCTTAGAAAAGAGACGTTGAACAAGAGAAGAGAAAATAAAACTTTTTCACTCGTTCAATTGAAAACAGAGAAATATAGATGTAAGGAATAAAACATGAAATGCATGAAGCAGAAAATCATTGACTGGATTCGACGAGCATGAAATAAAATGAACAGAAAATGACCTAGATGCCTTAGGAACACAAACCATCCACAAAACTCAAAAAATCAAGTAATGCAATCTCAAACCAATCAAGGTAACAAAGTGTTCTATCCAGGGAGAATAAAGGAAAACAAGCTAAGAAACACAACCTATGAGGACAAGACACACTAGCAATGATTTAAGAGAAACCCTTATTTTAACCTACAATAATTGGCACGTTTGTCTAACTAGCAACCAACACCATAAGGGGCCATGGCGCGACTGTTCAAGAGAAACTCACACTCGCCGGCGCTACTGTTAGAAAAATAAAAATGTTGATTGAGGGATTCAAATAAAAACAAAATATTTCGTCAAATCAAAACGAGACTTGTCACTCTAAATTCAAGAATCAAAGAAGTATATAAAGTAAAGTATAGATTACAAAAAGAGAAAGAGTGATACGACACAATTCGTCACAAATCATAAAATGAAAAACAATTCAAAGAGAGGGATGGCTCCCCAGTATGGTCGAATATTTGTGGAGTAGGTAGATTCTCTCTATGGACGGAGACAATCCCTCTAGCCCAAGGGAGAGGGTCTAGCCACAAAAAAGATAATTTGACATAAGTTCCCTTAGATTTAGAATGGATAAAATGCTACCTCTTGTATCTCTTATCCTTGTTTTATGAAGTCCCTGTGTCTTTTCTCCAGTGATGAAATCCTTCTTGTCAATCAAGCACCTAAAACAAATAGACAAGAAACCAAAGCACACATGATAGCATACAATAGATTCAACCTACTTAAGATACTAAAGAGTCTTAAGCTACAAAATGCCATATGCAATTGATATAGGAAACAAAATATTAGTTGTGTTATTATGATAAAAAGGAAAGTACAACCTTCGCCTTAGCATTGCAGGTTTCTTTTGACATGTCCGGGTTCCAGCACCATTGTTATCATCTCATGATTCACCTCAAACAATAGAGGTTCAAGGTTTCTTCCTCTTTGCTCCAAACCAAACAAACTACAAACTTATTCTCCCTTTACAAGCACAATCTAGAAGGCTAAAGCTATCAAGATTTGCAGATTATTCCATCCCTTTCATTAGCTAGTTGATGTTGGAATGGGAGAAGTTTATATAGATTGAGAGAGGGGATATGGATCCTCTTATGATGGGATAGGTCTTATCCCTTTGGGTTTGTTCCATTTTCTTAGGGGAAAGGAGCCTAAACAGTCTCTCTCGGCTTTATCTCGGCTAATCATTCACGAGACTTCCGTTCATGAAGCTTCTAAACCTGTAAGCTTCAATTCCATTTTTAAAAACTTTCCAAAAAATGGTCGGCACAAGTAATGGATGGATACCATTGCTGATTGGCACTAGGCTCAATGTTAAACTTTGCAAATCGGCAAGAGGAAGAAACTGAGGGATAGCACCACCTTTAAAACTAAGTTTGAAGGAATATTCTCTGGAAATGATGTAAGAGGGAAATATTCTGTAGATGAAGAGTGATGTAAATATATGTTCTTCATGATAGGAAAACACATGAGGTTCACTGTACAGGTCCTCTAGGATCGAGGAACGGGGAGTACATGAATCCCACAATGACACCTTCCTTCCCTCCAAAGGCATAAAGCAAGGGAACCTCTCTCCCTATTTCTCTTTATCCTAATTGTTAAAGGTATTGGTCAAGCTATAAAAGCTTCTCTTCAAAATGGTTCAATCAAAGGTCTTACTCTATATGATGGCATCAATCTCACTCACAAACAATTTGTGGACAACACCCTCCTTCTAAACCATCCCTCGGTCCATGAATCGAGAGAATTCAAAGAAATCCTTTATCTATTTTCTCTCTCCTTTAGTACCTCCAACAACATGGCTAAGTCCCATCTTCTTCAATACTCTTGTCATCACTCAAAGAAATACCCAACATATTCTAGGATTCTCCTCAACTTCTTTCCCCTCAAAATACCTGAGGGCTCCCCTCACGGACTCAACTATGAATCACTCTTCATGGTGTGATCTACTTGAAAATCTCTCCTCCAAGCTGAACTATTAGACCTCCTGGGCCCTAAATATTTCTAGTAGATTGGTCCTCCTCAACTCAGTTCTGCAAGCCATGCCCATCTACTTGTTTTCTTTCCTAACAGCTCCTAAATGGGTTCTCAAGAGCATAAAAAATATCTAGTGTTTGTTCTTCTGAGAAGGAGTTGATATGAAACACCAATGGCCTCTTGTAGTGGGAAAGGATCTACCTCAAAAAACCTCATGGAGAGCTGAGATTATGAGATCTAGAAAAGGCCAACAAGGAACTCAAAGCTAAAGTCTGGTGGAAGTGGATCAATTACAAAATTGAACCATGGGCCCAACTATGGCACACAAAATATTGAAGAGATTCTCCTCAATAGGAACTCATTCTCCTCTCGACTCACACTCCTAGCTCTCTCAATTGGAATTTGGTCATCCTCAATAGATTCTTGATTCAAATGCACTACTTTTGAGAAATTTGGGATGGAAAAAATACAAGTTTTTGGACTGAATCCTGGTATTAACTTCCCATCCTTGCCAACATCCATCTAACTCCTCTTAGTCAAGAACTCACTCAAAGAAATGGCCACATCCTAGTTCGACAATTCTGGTCCAATCTCAAGGATAACAAAAATGGCTAATGGAGCTAGAACATCCTTTGCGAAGAGGAAAACTCAAAGCTCAATCACACCTACCTTCAACAAGTGCTTCTCCATAGAACCATTAGACCAAAAGAAGGACATGACATTCTATGTTGTGGCTAAAATAACACATGAAGGTTTTTGGTTAAAGAGGCCTACCAGCTCCTAATCTCCCAGATACCGATCCCTTCTAGACTGACCTCTGGCATATGAACAGTAGGCCTGACGTAAAAACCTTTGTCTAGATTCATATCAAATGGAGAACCCCCTAGGAAAAAAATGCTTTCATGGCTCCTCCTGGTGTTTTCTTTGTAAAAATAAGCAAGAAACATTGGACCATCTCTTCATTGCATGCTCTTATACCAATAACCTTTGGAGCAGGTTTGGTCATGGATTCCAAAGATCATCCAGGGAGGAGGGAAGCATCTCCCAATCTCTAAAACTATGGCCTAAATCCCCATTCAACAATCCTATTCTAAATTATCTATGGGGTATTGCCTCGAGCCTCCTTGATTGGGAAGACTAGAAAGAACAAAACCAAAGAACCTTCGACAACATTTAGAAATCCCCTGATAGTACTTGGAAACTCTTCCACAGGAACCTTGAGGAAGCCATCACCTGCACTAAATTGTTGGATAAATATATTCAAGCTCCTCTGTGAGAAAAAGAAATCATCACCTAGTGGAATCTCAATCTTCCAAAGGTCCAAGGAACCTCTCCATTGGACAACTTGAAAGATCCCCTCCTTATTTCATGGAAACTACCTCCCCCAAATCATTCCAAACTTAATTTTGATGGTGCCACCAAAGGTAATCCTAGGGATGTAGCCATTAGAGGAGAAATCAAAGATCATATAGGGGAATTATACAAATCTAGAAAGGCTACATAGGTCATGAAAGAAATAACGTAGCGAGTTGGAGGCACTGATTAAAGGAATTTTCATAGAAAAACATCGCCATTTATTTCATCTAATAGCTGAATATGACTCTTAGATCATCATTTAAATTACTCAACAAATCCTCATGGCACACCAACATCCAAATATGCAATTAGATGGCGTCTATGCCACCGCAAACATCAATTAGCAAAACTCATCTCCCACAAGGAGGCCATAATATTCTCTCACACCAAGAGAAAATCCAATTCATTGCAAGGATTGGCGCCTTTCCTCCCTTGACATTGAATCCTATTCTCCTCATTACAAGCACCTTCCAAATAAAGACCTCCACCCCCTAGATCTGATTGTCATAGTCGGACCAGCCACTTTCTCACATTCCAAGTGATTATTCCCACCACCTGGAATCCTTCTCTCTAGCTCAATTCACCATGCCACCACCCTCCTTAATTACACGCTCCTCGTAGCGACCATGCACACCTGAGACTAATGTTCACCTCAATGTCACCTATTTCTCATTTATTCTCCTCATCATGCATACATTCTGGAGCATTCTTCCTCCACCTTTGATTTGTTCGATCAATCCCTGGCCTCATTTTCCCTCTTGCTATGTTTTTGCAATTATCAACAGTCCTATGCCCCTTGCATATTTCCTTAATTCCAACATGCGACCATGATTCATGAGTGGGGGAGAGTTCATCGTGCTGATCATGAAAGTGGAAGAGGACGTTCACCTATAGACGCTAGAATAGACTATGATACTAATGTATATGATAACATTATTCCATATCACATTTGGAATTAGGTTAATTAAATGGAATTTGAGGAGATTCAATAGGGGAGGAATGCACAGTGGGTGCTCCACAATCTCCTCGCCCATCATCTTCTCACCTGAAAACATAACCAGATGCTACCAACCAAATAGCTGAAATCTCTTCTAATACCTACCACATTCTCTCCTCCCTCCACCACCTGTCCCATAACCCTGGCATAGCCTATACTCCAAACATTCCTTCATCTCCTTCCTCTAGCCCTTATACCTCTATCTTTGTTTCTCTGGGCTCCTCATCACCTTCCACCCTCTTTGTGCATGATGGTCACATTTCATTAGCCCACAGACCACAAGAAGATTTGTCTCCTTCCACAGACACCTAGAGGAATGCCTCCAGGCTCTCCTTTCCTCACCCAAGTTTGTATGGATGCTACTCATCGAAGAAAAACTTGCAACTAGTCCCTTTGGCATTGGAGACGTTGTCGCACCCAACCCTTCTAGTGATGATCGAGTTATGTGGCATCAACTGAATACCTCTCATAGTCTTCGTTGCACCATCTAAGCATATTAAGGTTCTCCTTGGTATGACATGTTTTAATGTTTGTATTTTCCATGAATATTGGTCAAACGACAATTATGTTTTTGGTTTTGTTTCTCTCAAACAATATGATGATTTTAAACTGTAAACTTTTTTATGGTTATTCTAGTTTCCCCATTCAAAAACAGAAAAAAATCCCTTTCACTCATTTCTAAAGTTCCCCGAGGATGAAGGATCCCCCTCCTTCTAATGTATTTTCACCTAATTGATCTATTTTCCAAAAAAATAATTAAAAACAGTTATTTTAGACTTTATAATAAAAAATAATTTAGAATTCAATTATACCTTCTATTTATTTTTAAAATAATATCGTGGAAAAATGTCAATCTCTTCTGATTTATTCGTGCATGTAGTTCTTTTTATATATTTCTATTTTGTGTGAATATATTTATCAAGGTTCATTAAGTGTTCCCAAAACCAAAATAATAAATTCCCTCGAATCATCAGATCAGTCTACTGTAGGCTTATAAAAATTAAAGTCATAAATATGTTTTTACATTTGGCAGGTGAAAGCTATTTTAAAATTTCTTTTAATATATTTTTATATCTGATAATTAAATTAAACTATAGTTATTATAACAAAAAACAAATTTACCTTTTAAAATTTAAATTTTCAAAATATTCAATGTAATATTTATTTATTTTCAAAAAATTTAATAAATTTATTTAAAAATTACAAAACTAATTAAAATTCAAAATTTTTTCGACCAACCCAAAATTAATAAACCTTCGTTATACAGGCATAAAAATATATGTTAATGACATTTTATATGTTTTACGTGATGATAAGTTATTCATGGACTTTTCCAAACTCCTTAACTATTGTTCAGTGAGAGAATTACTGTAGGAGATTTATCATGAGTGTAATTTTTGTTTTTCTTCTCTTAACGGAGTTAGAAGGAAAATAGTTGAAATAATTTTTTTTTATATATTTCTCTGAATTGTTTTAATATGTATTATGTGGTATCAGAGCAATTTGTGTCAAAACTGTACAAGGTTCAAACTTTCAAGCGAGCCAGAGTGAAGATCATCAAAGCAACCAAACAAGTTCAACTCTAAACCAATCAAGCAAGTTGAAATTGACATCAAGCGAGCGTGAAGTCATCAAATAAGGCAAGTGAGCATTCATGCAAACACAATCATCATCAAGCAAGCGTGAATTCTAGAGTTTAAGCAAGAAATTTCTACAACTCTAGCAAGTGTTCCTAGCAAGTGCAATAAGAAACAAATCAAGCGAGCGTGCCATTCAAGTTCCATAGCAAGCGAGCCTGTCATCCAAGTGACAAAATCAAGTGCAACAGTTCAAATCACGACATCTACGACAAGAGAGCCTAATTTCAAGTAAGAAAGTTCAGGTGGCACAACATATTCAGTTGTTACACATTCTTCACAGTTTGCTCATCTCCAGTGATGAAGACATGGTGCACATCAACAAAGAAACTCTTGCTGATCTTTCACGGCATCTACAACAAACACATGAAACCATTGAATTTCTTCAACTAGAGTCGCAACTACAAAGAGATGAGCTGCAACAAAAGAGTGATTCTTCCAAGTCATTCAACCATACAAATGAAGACAAAGATTTTGATTCCAAATCACTCATCCAAACAACTTCAAGTGTCGAAGTTGTTCCAGTTAACATTTTTTCGAAACCCATCATCAAGCCCTGGGAAGAAATTCAAAATAACAAGAATCGACAAGGCTTAGGATATGTCACTAATGACACCAACTTACATCTCCCAGATTATTCCAAGCCAATTAAATTCGTTAGTGCAGGATTTCTTGAGCCACGCACCTCAGTAGGTTCTAAGAAAGTTGTAGACAAACAGAATTGCGTGCAACCTGAAGTTGATGTCCAACCAAAATGTTCTCATTGTCAAAGAACCGGTCATATGGAAGATCAGTGTTTTGATCTCCATCCTTGTTGCAATTGTGGCAAGCCCAATCATTCCTCAGAAAAATGTCACAACCAACAAAAATCAGCCAGATTGAAGATACATTATGAATGGATCGATCCTTGGGAATGGTCATCAACAGTCAAAAGATTGTCTCAGTTCTACAACCAACTACAATCACACGTAGTGCAGCCAGCAGTGAACCGATGATGGTACTCTCATGCAGTTGAACAAGGGAGTACAACAGTGAAACTCTCCTACACCTAAAGGGGGGGCGTTCAAATATATTTTGGAGAAGATTGTCTCTCCTTTCAGATGACAAAGGGGGGAAATGTCAATGAAATTGACAAGTGGTTGTCAGACTGAAAGTCTCGACAACATCAGTGAAGCAGCCAGTGGGCGATCATCATCAACAAATACACGAGTGGGCGTTCATCAAATTGTGTCAGTGGACACCGGATGCTGTTTTCAAACAAAGGACAGTTGGATCCTTTTACGGCTTGGCACATGATGGAGTTGTCAAGTGACATTCAAAGATGAATCAGGCATGCAGCTGATTCATGTTCTCTTCAGATTTGCATTTTTTCCAGCATCCAGATTTGGCGGTTTTTTCAGGCAATGCTTTTGAGGATCAACATGAGAACTTGGAAGATGGTTCCTCGTTCTTATTTTGGATTTATTCCCAGGGCTTGATGATGGGTTTGGAAGAAATGTTAACTGGAACAACTTCGACACTTGAAGTTGTTTGGATGAGTGATTTGGAATCAGCATCTTTGTCTTCATTCGTATGGTTGAATGACTTGGAAGAAGCACTCTTTTGTTGCAGCTCATCTCTTTGTAGTTGTGACTCTAGTTGAAGAAATTCAATGGTTTCATGTGTTTGTTGTAGATGCTGTGAAAGATCAGCAAGAGTTTCTTTGCTGATGTGCACCATGTCTTCATCACTGGAGATGAGCAAACTGTGAAGAA
Source organism: Pinus taeda (assembly GCA_000404065.3). Classification (NCBI taxonomy): domain Eukaryota; kingdom Viridiplantae; phylum Streptophyta; class Pinopsida; order Pinales; family Pinaceae; genus Pinus; species Pinus taeda. The sequence continues at coordinate 42,880 of APFE030078345.1, read as the reverse complement.
TGTGTAACAACTGAATATGTTGCGCCATCTGAACTTGCTTACTTGAAATCAGGCTCTCTTGTCGTACATGTCGTGCTTTGAACTGTTGTACTTGATTTTGTTACTTGGATGACAGGCTCGCTTGCTATGGGACTTGAATGGCACGCTCGCTTGAGTTGTTTCTTATTGCACTTGCTGGGACACTTGCTAGAGTTGTAGAAATTTCTTGCTTAAACTCTGGAATTCACGCTCGCTTGATGACGATTGTGTTTGCATGAATGCTCACTTGCCTTATTTGATGACTTCACACTCGCTTGATGTCAATTTCAACTTGCTTGATTGGTGTTAGAGTTGAACTCGTTTGGTTGCTTTGATGATATTCACTCTCGCTCACTTGAAAGTTTGAACCTTGTACAGTTTTGACACAAATTTCTTGAATGAATACTCACGCTCGCTTGCAGGAGATGTGAACTTGTTGTTTGTTTCATTTGGAGTTAAAACTCATGGACTCACTTGATTGTGCTTTAAAGGAAGGGTGTCGAACACTGTCGAAAATGCACCCAAAAAAGCTTACAATGATTTCAATGATTCACTACAATGAATTCAATTTGACTCAATTCAAGACTTGGGCGTCGGTTTCAACTGAGAATGCACCCTTACAATTCAATGTGATTTGAGTTTGATTACAAGTTCAACAATGTTGATGTAAACTGTGCATTGAAACGTTGAAGTTTACAGATTCATTAACTTGAATGTAGTGATGTAGACTTTGCTTTGAAATACCGGAGTTTGCAGATACATGAACTTGATTGTATTGAGTGAATTTGCTTGTTGAGGTAGAAAGCCGATGTTGAAAACTTTGATGAGTTGTTGTATGTGTGATCTTGATTATCCTTCCTTGAAGCTATTTTGTTACAAGTGTTGTGCTTGCTTTATGTATGCGATATTAGATGAAATTATTGATGTGTCACAACTAGACACAGATTAAAAAGCAAAAACATGAAGCCATAAAACACATGTGCCATAAAAAAAACACACATTGTACCTTAGATCCCCTTATTCAATTTCGGGCGGATCTAGGACACAATCACCACAAATAATATGTATTTATTGAGTATTGAGATCATCAACCTTTCATCTTTTACAACACTGCCATGAAAGCATTCTCAAACAATGAGAATTTGACACTCACAAATTTGGAAGAAAATGCGTTCAAAAACTTGACTCAACCTCCTATATCAATGAGCTCTCCTTTGAAAAATCTATCACTTCAAAGATTTCAAAAATTAAAGCAGCCTTATACAATAATCCTCTTTCCTATTCACTCCTTATATCTCCGAAAATTATCCACCACTTATCACTCCAAAAAGGTTTTAAAAATTTAAAGTCACACCTTATCACTCCATTATGAAAACATCCCTTAAAAGAATTTCATGAATTCCCTTTTAAAGAAGTGAATTAAAAAGTGAACGAATTTCATGAAGTTCCTTTTTGAATGAAGTGAATTAAAAAGTGAACTTTATGGATTCACTTTAAAAATGAAAGATCTCTTTTAACAAAGTCAAATCGCATTTTTTTTTTTTAATTTCATGTGGAGAAGTTATGTAGAACAACATAAAAAAAATTCAACACACATCATTTTGGTCATTTTGTGTGGAGAAAAAAAATTACCAATTCGAAATTGTAAGTGAAGACTGCCCTTTAACCTGGCTCAATGCACAGAAAACCTCTGAGCTGGCTCAATGCACAAACAAACGCTCAGGACACTACAGTAGCCACACTAAGAGCAGAACTCGGCTTCATGCTTTCACACCTTGGCTAGTCCTCATGTGATTCTCAGGCTATAAAGAACTTTGTGCAAAATGATGGTCGATATTTTTGGAATTTTGTTTCGCTAGTTGGCTCCACATGCTTCACGCATTGGGTGTGCCTTCGTGTTTCTACACAGAAATATCTATATCTGCAAAGTGTTGAGTTGCCAGATCACCAATCGCCAATCGAGATAGCACAATTGAAGGTGATAAGAGAAGCACAGTATGGCTAATATCCTTCTGGCAAGCTAGATGAAAAAGAATATCGAACTTTCTAAGCATAGCAGATCCACCATGCTTTGGCTCAGCTTCCTTCAAATGATTGATCTGTGTCAGAAACATATTTGTTTGTTGTAGGTACATGCTCAAACTGAAACGAAGAAATCATGGGTCTTTTACTTAGAGATTTCGAATATTTAAGTAATGGGAGTTCAACTGCACTTGTTTTGGGTGCTACTCCTCAGCCTTGATGCGATCATAAAAAAAAACACTGCCAGAATCTTCGTAGTCAAATCTGCAAGGAAAAAAACAAATAGAACTATTTCCTATCCTTCTCGTTAGCAATGGAAACCTCGAGCCTCGATCATTAATGATGAATTTGGACTGCTCTCAAAGCGACCGTTTGAATGATTTCGAAGAAAAAATGATGACAACGAATTTCTTGATGGCAACACCAAGCAACGATGGGATTTTTCTCAAGGCTGGTGAGCAGGCAGCGGAGGCTTTGCAGGTTTTCCAATGGTGGAAAAAAAACCAGTTGGGCTACAGAGTAAAGGAACACTATTTCACTCCATTCATCCGCATTTTGCGCAAAGCCCAAATGCCATTGCAACAAGGGAAGCCAATCCATACTGTACGTCGTCGGGCTTGATAGAGATGAAAGAATGCTCCATGATGAAGTTGCTAAGTTAAAACAACAAGCAAATACTAGGGTTTCTCGACACGGCCAAAGGACACAATTCACACTAACGCGCAGTTTGAAGGCTTCAACTCGCTTCAGGTTCTGTGAAACACACAGTCTATGCATATATAACTTGCAATTTCAAATAGGCATCTAACCAAGCTCTGATACCACATAATACATATTAAAACAATTCAGAGAAATATATAAAACCAGACACAAAATATATTGGTAGAAAAGGCAGAAGCCTCATGCTTCTTCAAGTATTCTCACTCTCATTATTATTGAAAAAATTGAATATAACGTTACAAATAAAGAGATGAGAGATAGTGTTTTCAAGATAGTTTGTGCTATCTTAGACACTTTTGGTTGAGATAATTTCTCCTTTGGTTGAGATAATTTCTCACTAGACACACACCAATATAGGAGTTACCTAACTAACTCCTATCTTAGAGGAACAACCCAAGAGTTAGGCACAAATTCCTAACTTGGAATATTTAATTTATTTATTTATTTTTGGATTTATTATTGTTTTTATGAGAGAGGCTAACAATATTTAGTTTTATAAGTTATAAATATTTAAATATTTGTAATTATTGTTGATAGTGTATATTTGTTCAAATAATAATTAGATTTAATATGGGTATGTTATATTATTATTTTTGAATGGATTATTTTATGTGTAAATGATATGGGAAAAATGTTGTTATCTTTTCAATTTAGGTTTAATTTTTTTATGTGACATGTTTGAGCTTATAATAAATGTATCTTTGTAATGTTTCTAAATCAAGTGTCAAATTATCTTAAGTCAATAAATAAATATGATAACAAAATAGAAAAATGAAAGAGAGTTAAATTAGAGTTTGAACTCTAAGATTAATGGAGACCTACTTCACTTGGGGACACAATATTGTGTCACTTGGTTTAAGTGAGTTCGTTCATCAATATCAAATATTACCTTGTCTTGTGAGAGGATAATAGTGAAGAAGCCAATTGGTCAGTTAAATTTGGGTCAACTCTAAAGAAGGGGGGTTTTATTGTTAATGGCGCGCTTAAATAAACAAACCATCCCTAACTATTGATGAGTACAAAGGAAAATTTAGTGTTATTAATCCTACACGCAACATGCAACCTTGGTCACGTAATGAGTCACATAGCTCACAACACAAGTCATTTCACTAAGCATTTAAATAGTTATGAGAAGGGACATTAATCCATCCTTTTCATGCAATAGACCTTGAATACACATGCTTATATCTAATGGTTTCTAATTTCTTCAAATCACAATGCGATAATGCCATTGATGTTTGAGAGGCTCATGGGGCATGACAAGCCTTCTCACCAAGTAGGAAATTTCTACAATTTCCTGTTGCTTTTTGGGATCTTGTTGGTTAATTGGAAGTTTGCAAATGAGACATCCCCTTTGTGGTCTATTAGTACACATGGATCTTGGCATATTCAAAATGGAATCGATTTTAACTTTAGAATTCTCCCAATCTATGCCTCTTAGAAATTATAAATCCTTTACCTCAAGTATAGGGAAGTGTTCCCAACTTTTAAAACCTAAACATGGGAATGGTCTCAAGACTCAGGAAAAATGGTGTGGTAGGGGAATTGTAGGCAATGTGGAGCATTTTCTACCAACAAAGTTATTGGTTAGAGTGGGTTCCTGATTAATTTTAAAGAATTCCAAGAAATTGACAAATACCACAGAAGTCATGGAGAACATATTTGGTGCAATAAGTCCTTAATATTAATGTTTCCTAAAAAATTCAAGAGATAGAACATCAAATTACAACCCAAATAGCATAAATCATGTGGCCTATAGAAGAAAAATTTAAGCAATAGTTGGTAGTTCTAGATGAAAAATGTAATATGTTATGGAATCTAAAATCATTTTGAGAAAGGGTGACCAATGCATGGCCTCAAACCAAATATTTTTGGCTAGCTCATCTATGAGTGAGCTCAAGGATGATGAATGATGATGAGATTGAAATTGTGAATCAGGTACTTAAACCAATAAGCCTAGAAGAAGTAGCTAATGGTTATGCTCTTGGTTAATTTTTATAGTTTTTTGCAATTATAAAAATCTTAGAGATATATTGTAAAGAATATAAATTTTTAAGATGTACTAGCTAGTTTTTTTATAAGGAAAAAGCTGATATATATGTTTGGCTTACAATACAACATTTTTTAGATTGTTCAATGATTATTTTAAAACTTAATAAAAAAATTATAAGATAATTTATTCATTTATTTAAAATACAAAATAACTAACTAAAATTTCTTTTTCATTAAACTTTAGTTTACTAATTACTTAAAACAAAAATTAAAATATAAAAAAAATAATCTAATTAATTTTGTTTTTACTATTAAAACAAATTTATTTATATATATCAATTAAAGTTAATTTGGGTGATTGAGCGGAATGATTATTATCTTCTTTACCAATATTCGAATCCTCATTATTGATATCATGAATGTAATACCTTTATATATATATATATAATATAAATATATATATATATAATAATATATATATATATATATATATATATATATATATATATATATATATAAGTTATTTTGGGTGATTGAACGAAAATGATTATTATCTTCTTTACCAATATTCAAATCCTCATGTTGATATCATAAATCCTCATTGTTATAATAGCTTCATGCCTAAATATATTATTTTATTATTTTATTGAATTTCTAAAAACACATTTGAAATATAAAAATAATAACAATAAGTTTAAATTCACAAACAAATTATTACCAAAATGTATAAAACCCTGCGTAATAAATAGACTGGTAAGAGGCAGGGGTTAAATTTGACGAGTGACCCTACCTGTCAAGGAATTTTTTTATTACGTTTTTATTTTTGCACTACTCATCATATGACTTTTAAAATTTATTTTTACAAGTTTTATCTAATTTCAAATTGTACAATAAAATAACAATAGTTGTGAAATAATTTTCAAACCAAAAACATAACGTGCATGATTTCTCGGTTGGATACAACGACCCTTTTGGTGCCTCGCCCAACAACCGACTTTGCATACAAGAAGTTGTGTTCAACCTCATTTCGGACAAAACCCAACAGTCTAATGCTATTTACTGCACAAACCGTTGTTGAAATTCCAGTCCAATTTTTTACAGCAAATACAAAACAAAGCTCAATTTTTTACATAACCCACTACCCAGAATTTAGTTGGTTTAATATCCCACTAAAGACAAATGGATTCAATGCATCAAGCTCTACTGAAATTTCAAACATATAAAAGTCTAGTCCAATTTTTTACAACAAATACAAAACAAAGCTCAATTTTTTACATAACCCACTACTCAAGAAATTACAAGAAATTACCAGTTATAACAGTGTAGTTTTTATTTTTACAGAGAGGGATGGATTTCAAAAACATGGCAACGCAATCTCTCGTGGGTTAGTAGATCCAGAGTAAAGATGGATCTATTCTGGTTTAATTCCCCCATTTAAATAGGCTACATTCCAAGTGAATACCATGGGTCAATACCATGTGCCATTTTGGTGAATACCATGGGTCAATACCATGTGCCATTTTTATTTTTATTAATACTAATATTAGGGTTAATAATGATTTTTTGCATGGTATTAAAAAAAAAAAATGTTTACCATAACTCTCGTTTATTTATATTTTTATTAATTTACCATATCATTCATAAATACAAGGTGACTTATGGAGTAAATATAAAAAAAATGTTTTATTTGTTTACCATACCTCTCGCTTATTTATATTTTTATTAATTTACCATACCTCTTTCACAAATATGGTATTTGACACATAGGATTCACTTAAATAAAACCTCTTTAACCCCTTATTGACATATTTCCTTCCGATTAAAGAAAAAAAAAATCAAAATACTATAATACTACCTTTCATATTTACATGAATTAAATATTATTATTTTATTTTTATATTGAACTTGAGTTAAATCAGAGTAATTTTAAAGTGAAGAAATTTTCATTTTTATATTGAACTTGAGTTAAATCAGAGTAATTTTAAAGTGAAGAAATTTTCATAAATTCACGAGAACAAGTCAATTTGTTGGGAGACTCGCCAACCAATCCATAAGTTTGGAAGCTTCATTTCCAAGAATCCGGGGGGGAACTTCGAGATGACAGAGCAATAAATGGGGCCATGCTCAAATAAGTAACTCGTGGTGGTGGCAACTGACCCTGTCATTATTGTGATTAATATTGGAGAAAAAACAGGGACCACTGAAGATAGCTTTGCACTAATAATTTGGTTTGATGTCATGATTTAATGTTCTTTTGGAAATGTACGACACCAACCCTTGTCAATTATATAAATATTTATACATAATTGTAATTCCTCAGGTTTATTTGGAATTTTCGATTCAATTAGTTAAAAAAATAATAATTCATATCTATATTTTATGATAATTCTTTTCATTATTATTATACATTATCCTTTTGTAAAGTTGAAAGATTTTTTGAATTATTTATAAATAATTTGAAATTGATTTTATATAAGGAATAAAAACGTACATTAAAATTAAATTTCAAATTAATAAAAATTTTGATGTGATGATATTTTATTTATCTCACAATTAATTAAAAAATTTAGTCTCTAAATTTAATTTAATTAATTTCAAATTTTTTTAAACAAAAATTAAATTTAAAATTAATGTTTTTGAGATGGATAATAATTTATCAATTATTTTTATTTCAGAGTTATAATAGATGCAAAATAATTTAAGCATTATTATTATTTTATTTTTTGAAAAAATAATTTTTCATAAATATTTTTTTGGGTAAATTTTATTAACTGTAAAAAAAAAATTAACATAGTGGATTACAAAAAGTTAGGTTGATTTATAGGGGAGATCCGACCATAGCCAAAGATATATTATCCTTAGAGAGGAGAGACACTTGAAAATTAAAAGATATATGCATTGGCCTTGTCCAAAAGTAAATGTATATCTGAAATCACATAATAGAATCATATCATCAACAAGCTAAGGGTTTAGAATCAGAGCCTACCATTGGGATAGGAACAATGGGGTCTATTAGAGGCCTTCCTACATTTGGAGGAATGCCTAGATGTTGCTTCAGCTACTCCATTCGCTTGTGAAGATCCCTTGGGTGCTTGTGCAGGTGATCAAGTGATTAAAGAATGTCCATATGATATTTTTGGAGGTCCAGTAGAGTTTGGCCCATCATAAATTGCATTTGCCACTATAACTCAATTGTTAGCATGTACTAATTAACTTGGCCCATAATATGGCCAATATCAGGGATCCAATTTGCCCACTTAATTATAGATTTAATGTTTGCGAGGGAGGTTCTACGAGAAGAGGCCTCCCCCTTTGATTTGGTAATTTGTTCCTCTTCATGGGAAGGGGTGAGCTCATGGTAGTGAGCAGCAAAGTCCTCAATCAAAAGGTGCAGATGAGTGTGTCCTCGGTGAGCCCGCTCTTGGTAGTAAGTACCCCCCCTCGGTCTGACTCTAGCTCATTGACAAGGCGTATCGCTCCTGACACCTGGAGATCCCAAATCGCATTTGGTTCCACACTAGCCAAGAGGAGCCTGACTAAAACATGCCTGCCCCATGCTAAGACCCTCAAGAACCATGAATAGAATGACACAGTGGCTTGTCAAAGTAAAAGTTATGCAAACCCAACACTTGGATAAGGAATAAATTGAATTTTGTGGCCACCACCAAACACATCTACATTGAACACCACCTTAACTAGAATGCCACCAAGCATAGAAAAGACACAATAACCCTAGTATGAGGAAAAAGAGATACCAACTCTTATACTTGAAAGAGAAGGATTAAAGCAACACTAGGGCTATAGACTTGCAACCACCTAGAACCTAGCTCGCTGGTAGAACAACAACGATTAACAAAAAAGAGATGCCATGAAAATCCAATTACACAGCCACAGAATAGAATTACCCAACCCTACTAGCAAAACCAAGAATTAGCACAACCTCTCCAACCACCAAAGCTCTGCCCAATGACTAGCTTTCAAGTGGTAAGCATGTCACCACAAAAAACCACCAAGCATTGAATCCCAACCAAGATATTATAGGATATTAGAACATTCCTAGAGCCATTATTAGCACTATGAAAACTGTATTCATAGTCACATACAAGAATCCAAAATAATGGAGAGAGAGATCACTTAACATGGAAGAAGGAAAAACTTGTTTTGAAGGCCTAAGTGGCAATAGAAACAACAACCAACTCTTTTCTTGCACCACATTCAAGATATAATGTTTGAATATTGCCCAAATTAGACATGAAGTCCCACAACCAACACACCACTCCGTGTGTTCTCCAACCAATAGAATCCTCCTAGCTTGAGGGAAATTCCCATTATTTTGGCTAAAGGCATGCTATTGAGAAAGGAAAACGTCTTAGCAACCAATTAACCCATGGTCAGTCTGACTCTCATGCCATGCATCCCCTGTACCTCCACCTACATTGCAAAACCTTAATAAAGCTCGTTTTCCCCCACACGAATACCACGAGTCTCCTGAAATTTATCACTGTCAAAGCCATCATGATCCCCTCCCTCTCTACACACAGTAGGCACTCGAATGATTTGTTGCATCATCTCATCATCAATAACATTTCCATCAAATTAATGGTTCACATTACCTCATTTACACTTGTTGGGGGCACGTTGCCATGTCCCCTATCTCATTGGCTAGGTGGGGCAGTGACAAATTGCCAACCCCTACGCCCCTTTCTCTCGTGTGTAAATTTCCATAAATAATTATTGTTTATAACACATTTAGTTTATTTATATTTTTCTATTGATAATTTTATTTATAAATAGAGAATTAGTGAAAATTCATTTTAATAAGGGAAAAGAAATTTGAAGCTTACACTTTTCATAAACATTAATAATTGAAATAGTTAAATTTGTGTGTGGAAAGGTTCCTTGTCCCACAAACAAAGTCGTCCTCTCATACATTTTTGGACTAGGAGATTGGTAACTTGAGGCATGGGACCAAAATGACTAGTGTCCATTACACCCCTTAGAATATATACAACAACCCACAAATCACATATATTAAAAACTTTACGTTAAGATGCAGGTATAATTAGGATGCCCACATTTCTAACCAAGCTACTTTGAACTAGCAAGTCATTGCTGGATTTGAACCAATCAAATTATTATTAACTTGTGATGCATTAAATTACATAATTAATACATAACTATTTTTTTAGAATGGAAATTTTCCTATAAATAAAACATCATTTGACACAAAACTTAAAATTAATTACAAAGTTTTACATGATGTAATTGATAAAACTTGAAGTATTATGGAAATTACATTACATTAATATATTTTTTATTAATTAAAACAATTAATTATATACAAATATTTATTAAAAAAATCACAAAAACTAAAACTATAAGAAATTACATTAACTTTAATATATGTTTTTTTATTAAAAACAATTAATTATATACAAATATTTATTAAAAAAATCACAAATTTTCTTTTATTAGGAAAAGAAATTTCATTCTCCCCAAAGCACAATACTATAAAATATATATATGACACTTACAAGAGTACATTCATGCTATGCACTTACAAGAATACAGAATACATGCTATGCACTTAACATAGTAAAATCACAAAATTGGAATTGCATGACATTCCTATCTATTGAATAATCAATGTATGATGTATTACACTTAATAGTTAATGGGTAACTACTTTTTGAAAAATGGTTGTTATTAACTAAGCAACCATTTATTACTTAACACACTTGTTTATTACATAGAATTTTTTCCTATGAAAATAATCATAATATATATTCCATTATTTAAACACATTACATTCTTTGGGTTGTGAAACACAATATTAAAAAGTGAGTGTAGATTCATGTGACATTCACAAAAGTACAAATATATTTTATACGGCTTAAAGTAAAATTACACACTTAACTTACATACATTTGTAAACTTAAGAAATAATCTTCGATCTATCCCTTTCCCCTTTCTTTTCAACCTCTTTCCATCTCATTAAAGAAGGAGTTATGGTAACTAACTATAAGTTAGAATAAAAAGCTCCTAATTTATAGTGGTACCAATTCTTTATCTGAATCAAAGTTATCCCACCTAAATATCTTTTAGGTATAACTACCTCCCTCAAGGAGGAGAGCTTTATGTCCACATCGTTTATTCTATTTCCAAGGAATGATTTGATTCCCCAATTGACACACATGGGTGCCAATTTACCTCATATTAATCCTTATCATTATTTGACACCTATAGTTTTTTATTTACATTGTTCTTATCATCTTCATCATCTAGAAAAATTCTAGCATTTTGATTTTGATTTGGTCCCTTTTCCTTGAGAGGGTCATACTCAAGCAGGGGGATAGGTAGCTTGTATATGTCTCAAAACTTGATGTGACTTTGAAATGCTACATTCCCATGATCCAAGACTTGAGTATATTGAAACTTTTTTCCATTTGAAAAACACTTTGTCTAAAATCTTCACTAACACCTATCTTAACACAAATGTAAGCATGTGTACACAATTTTACTATCTCTTTCAAGGTATGATTTTATATGTGTCTAAAGAATTCAATATTTTAACAAATTGATAAATACTAGAAACATAATTGCAAATTAGGAAGATGAACCCAAACTGGTATACCAATAACTAACATAAAGTTACAATATGAAAATTTGGGAACTAAGGGTATAAAAAATGTCATGCACTTCCCTAAAACTAAGGAACCCTCCCTCAAACATTTTTTAATAATCATCATAACTATAAAATTAAACAATAATAAAACCTTTTGTATTAGAGAGATCATTTGCACATATTTATCTGAGTTTAATGGATCCACTAGTATAAAACCAATGTAGGAAGTTGATGGCCACGAAATCTACAAATAACTGCATTTTTGTAAGTGAACTTAGATGGGTTTCCTTTGGTGCTAGGATCTTCACCGGCGACACCTCATCAACATGCTCCAATATATATAAACTGGGAAGAGTAGAAGGCTTCAAAGCATTTGGAATGATAGAATTTTTTTTCATTGTGTCCCTAAGATATACAAGTTTGAATTTGAAGGCATATTAGTGCCCACCACACCTCCCTACAATTACAACACCAAAATAATGGTTTAATCATTAGCAATGTTGTAGTCAAACAAAGCAATTAAGTCCTTGAGTTGTTTTCCCAAAAACTTAAATGTTGTTGTTCAATAGGAATCTTTTGTGATAGCCCCAATTTCTGCTTGATACCCACACATAATTAACATAATTCACTCACAAAAGTAAGGGCTTCTTAGAAAGATTTTTTATCATTATCTAAATTTTGTTCTTGGTATTATCTAACACCTAAACTACTACCTTGTAATTAGGGTCTGTAATAAAGACTTATTAAATAGACCTTTCTTCCAACACTTGACATGCAAGCATTTTACCAAACAAACTATTCTAACTTATCCCAACTAGGAGCAAAAGAAACTAATCAAGTAGATAGAAGGTTAATTATGGATTTGTACGTGTACATCCAAAATAGTTAATTGTTAGAAAAAATTGTAACAACCTTGGGTTAAAAGTTCATATAATAAAGGTTAATAAAGGAAAAACAAGACCAAGGTCATGGGACACGTATTCCAAGTTGAATGTTGGGTAAAACATCCTAGTGGATGTCACTTTTAGTTTATTATGGCTAAGGAAATTGGAAAAGGTGTTGGCAAAGGCAAAGAGACATTAATTAGCATTTAATTATGGAAATAAAGGAAAATATGAGAAAAGGGAGATGAAGGGTCACAAATTTGCATGAGAGGGAAATTGAAGGAAAATAGAGGAAAATGAAAAAATAGAGGCCTCAATAATAAAAAGCTTATGAGGATCAGTTCACAGCTTTTTGTCAGTTCATTTTTGGAGCTCTCTCTATTCTCTCATACTTTTGCACACGGAGAGCATTCTTGGAGCACTCTAGCATTGGAGAAAGGAAAGAAAAGGAAGGAAAGCAAGGACAAGCAAGGAAGGATGGATCAAACAGCTTCAGCACGAGGATTTTGCAAGTAACAGGTTGCATGTGTGATTTCCTAGTTGAGGTGTGAATTCATGGTGCACGCATTTGTTTATTTGTTTCTTTTGTTGCCATTGGCATTGGTTTTGCCTAGTTTAACAATGGTTTTATCCTTGTCTTTCCATTTCCTAGATAACCATGGTGTGATGGGATTCTTTTATTGGTTGAGATTTGGATCGCTGGAAGGCTTTGGAACTGAGGGAGGTGGTCTCAGGAAAATTCCTAAGGGTTTGGGGTGGAGGTGGTTTAGTCTCTGGGAAACACTCGACAAGTGGGTGGGGACAGGAAAATTCCTCAAGGTAATGGTAAAGAAATTTGAGGCATTCAATCTTGTTTTGGCTTTGTGATCTCTTGACCAATTTTGGCGAGATCACGGTACTTTGAGAGTGGAGGTGGTTTAATCTCCAAGAATACTTGGTTGTTTATGTCTTGATATCCCACATTCATGCTTGGAATATGCCACAGGGGTGATTCGTTGAAAGAAATATTTGGTTCATCCCAATCTATGATAGGGTGGTACGTGGAAGTCCTTAGCTTAATTGACTTTTGCATAATTTAATACTAGTTACTTTCCTATTGTAATCTAAGAGCACTTGTAAGTTTTATTATGAAGATTTGATGGTTCTTCTGTCATGGTTAATAATCTGGTTATATGTTGGTTATAAGCATGGATTTGTAACCTGCTACACTAGTTATGATTTGTTCAATATTTGATAAGTATTTGATGGTTAATGCATGCATGAGCTAACAAGTGTTATTGTATCCATTATGAGAGGGAATTAAACCTTCTTTGTGATTCTCAAATAAGTTTCAGACTCCTATGATCAGATAATATGCATTCATGACCTATAGTTTACATGTTTACCATATGTTTGATGAAATGAATGTCATGATCAAGCCTGGTTAGATTATTTTCTTGTTCAAGTTTTGTATGAATAGCATTGGCATTGTGTCATTAATCATTCTGAGAAGTTACAAACAGTTCTAGATAGTGGTCTGGAGGCTGACCTGGAAAAGTGGCTTAGATCTTGGGATTGTACCCTCTGAATTGGCAACTTTGAGTTCTAACTGTAGGGTAGGAAGCTTGTGCATGTGGTTGGAGGGATATAACCGCACCCTTGCCTTGTCATGCATGCGGTTCTGGGCCCACGTCAGTGAAAAATATATCCAGCTCGGGGTTTGGTCACATGTGGTGGTTCTTTGGCCCTTGAGTGTCATGTAAGCCTTGAGGGAAGTCTATAAGTTCTGAGTTGTCAGCCTCACTTCCTTAACTAAAGCTTGGAGGTCGAGTCATGTCATACTAACTCTTTGTCTCATGTTTACCCTAACAGGGCAATGAAATTGGGTAAATGTGGGGGGGGGTGGTTGCAAAAATAAAGGAACATAAATGGTGAATGGTATAGTTGAATACATTAGTCTAGAACAAGTAATCACTCACAACCATCTATCTACTAGCTTCAAATTATAAATAATAGAAAATAACTTAAATACAAGCCCATAGGAATCACAGAAGAATAATGATATGGATTGGATCATTATATTGTTTTTTTTTCCATCTTGATGCATTCAGAGTGGGAAAAATGGAGGAACCAGCTCATGGGACTGTTTTTACCGACGAGACCTAGTTTGGAAAAAAGGAGTCTAAAACCTTCCAGGAGCGTTTTGAGGCATCAAACGACGTTTTTTGGGAGTAAAACTTTGTCTCTTTATTTCCACACCTTTTAATGTTATTCTACACACAAATATCTATCAAACCACGTAAGAAGTATGTCAATCGGAGCCTATATGCAAAAGTTATGCCACTCAACAGTTAACCTTCCCATTTTCACACCTATAGTTCGGGAGGATGTCCGTCAGCCCTCATTATTCATGGAAAAGGGGTTAGCCACGTGTTTTTGATGTAAAATACTTTAGAAGGGTCTATATTGTAACTCTAGGTAATAATTGATGTAGTCAAACTTAACCACTAGTAGGCTATTGGGTTGTGTTATAACTGGGCCACTAGGAGGAAGAGGCATTCCATTCTTTCGAGAGAATTTTGTTCCATAGCTGAGAAAAGATAGTTAGGAGAGATAGGAGGTAGAGAAAACAGAGAGGATTTGTGCAATGTAGCATCCCATGGGCCACAAGCATTACTTCTTCGTACCTACAACCTTATTTTCCAGACAGACAAATAGATCGAAGTGATGTCACCTTCCAGCTAGGTTTTCTCCAGAAAGGGTTTCCCAAAACATATATTGTGTCTTATGTGTGTGTGAGCTTTATTTTATCGTTCTATATTTTCTGCATACTTTCCATTCGCATGAATTCACTAATTACAATCAAATCTACAGATTTAGAAATTTAATAAAATTGTAATAGTGTAGAAATTCAGAATTTTTAATATAATATTATCAGATATGTTGTGACGAACTATCTAGTGGAATATCCGCGACAATTTATGATCAAATAGTTAACATATTAATATCATAACCTTACAATGGTGTAGATTACGATACTAACAGTAGAAGTAGTGCACAAGAAATTCACCACATGACACCATTTACTCTTCCTCAAAAAAATCTCCTGAGTGCTTCTTCTCATTAAAAAGTATTTGAAATAATTCCCAAAATTTACAAACAACAAGGGCCTTTGATTCAAGGTGTTCTTGTACATTTACAGCCTACAAGATGTAATTGTTTCTTTAGACTTCTTACATTCGTTTTGAAAGTTACAGCCTTTCGACTTCTTTTCTCTTCTCCTTTTCCTAAAAACTTATGTAACTATACAATATTTCCAAAAAATATTACGATTAGTGTTGAGCTTTGTCTTCAATACATGTTGCCCAAACTTCATGGAAGAGATTCCAAACACGCACCTAAGATTAATTTTTCTATAGAGACTTCATATATAACTACATCTTGAGTCATTGTTGGGGGTGGGGGAGAGGGGGGCTTTCCCTTTTTAAGTGTACTAAAAAATGAATTGATAAAATTAATCTCTTTTTGACCTAGTTATCTATTATTTTAATGCTTCTTTATTGACTTGAGTGGCTAACCCGATGAATATACCATTATAGTAGGTATATTCTTCTATCTCGGCCAAATTTGTTCTATGGATTTTGGTGCACCCATATCTTCGAGTTTAGGCAATCAATACCTTTCAACTAGTTCTTCGACAATGTTATGTAGGCATGTACAATTGTTGATTAATGCATATACATCTTATTCTAGCATTGTGCTTGCTCTTTGGAAGTTGGCAAGGGTTGCCTAGTTAAGTTTATTCTCTTTCTTTTTATTTTGGGCACATTTGGAGACAAGGTTTGATCTTCCTCTTGGAACTTCTTTAAGTACTCATCCATAGCCAAATCAACTCCATGCAACTCTATTTTTTATTATCTTAAACATGTTTAGCAATGCAAGCGATTGTGTAGATAAGTCTTGAAACTCCCTTAATCTAGTGTACTATTCTTTATTGTTGGCCACAACTCTTCCTATAACTCGAAAGCATGGAATCTAAACTCAATGATTCTAGTCCTATCAACCTTGTAGTGTTTGATTTATTACTCAAGGTATTGATTCCATACCTTGTGTTCTTCAATTTCTTGAGCAATAATTTTGATGTTTTTCTCTGCAACTTGTGAGAAAATCACTCCAATTGCGGCCAACTCTATAATATCCCTTCTAGCATCCATCATAGCTGGGGTCAATGTACTAATTGAGAGTGTTTTTGCTTATAGTATTGTAAGATTTTTGTGGGGTTGTCTTACAACCCTCCCTTCCCTTTGCCTTGTCAATAATAAAAGAATCAAGGTTGCTACACTATTAGATTTGGAGGGGGGGATTCAAACAATCAAAGCTTACCAAGAGGGAAATGGCCTATTGTTAGAGAAGTTATTGAAGTGATGATGGGAATTTGTAATGGCCCAATGTCCATTGAGAATATATCATATGTCTCCTGTTATGCCTTATTATCTTATTCTTCCTGTTGAAGCCTCAATGTTTTAACTTCTTGCTTATTCTTCTCCTCTTCTATTGTCACCTTGGCTATAGCTCCTTATTCCTATTGAGGCTTTCCCTTTTTAAGTGTACTAAAAAATGAATTGATAAAATTAATCTCTTGTTGACCTAGTTATCTATTATTTCAATGCTTCTTTATTGACTTGAGTGGCTAGCCCGATGAATATACCATTATAGTAGGTATATTCTTCTATCTCAGCCAAATTTGTTCTGTGGGTTTTGGTTGATCCAGATTTAAACAGGAATGCAGTAAAATACAGAGATAACCATATACACAAAGATGCAGCGGAAATAATTCTTCATTTCATTAATGGAAAATACTGAAATATGCTTACAACCAGAAATAGAAATAAACCAGCTAGGGCGATGGTAGCTTATCTCTGAGAAGAGATGTGTGGCTACATGCCTCTGAACTGTGTTACAATGAGGCTCGAAGGCCTATTTATTGTTGAGAAACAATGGAAAAACCCTTCACATTCCAAAACCTAACCCTGGAAGATGAAACGCCAAATTGTGGGCCCCGTTTTTGGGTAAGTGGGTACATCAACTTCCCGGGGTCGCGAATTGGTCGTCTTATCTCCGTTTGACACGCATGATAGCCCGTTGGAAAGATCTCT
>APFE030078345.1:5012-15044 GCA_000404065.3 Pinus taeda | reverse complement strand
GGAGACCAAGATTAAACTGTTTGGACCTCCCTTTAACTAAAAGTAGCGACACCGGGATAACTTTACAAAATTTGAAGGCAATTGAATGAACTTGAAGTAGCCTTCTTCATGTGGAGACTGTTTGAGCAAATATGGAGCATTGTGGCAAGAAAAGTACAACATATTTGGCCTGTGAAATGCCAATCATGAAAAATGAGTACCTACTGCAGCAGGAGCTAACAAGAGGCATGCAACATGAAGAGGCATTCACATGTAATTCATAAGCTTATGTTCCAAGTCCATAATTAACTATGCAAAAGATATCTAATAACAACTAAAATACAACCATCAGTAACAAAATAAAATATAGCATCAACTTTAACACTATAAGGATAGGTGGGGTGCCAATGGAAATTACTCCACAAACATGTAAAAAGAGAGTAAGGGCTCTAAACTAAGGTGATGGATCTTTGTTGTCATGATGTTTAATAAAAATATTAGTAATAAAATTTGTTATAAGGTAATCCTTTTTGATAAGTCACAAGGGGAAAAGAGAACTGGATCAGTGGGGACAAAGATAAAATGATGACTTTTCATTTTGCCTTTTCTCGAAAATCTAAACATTTTCTAAATTATGGCACTTCTAGAAAGAAATATTAAACCCTGCATATATGAAAATAGCTCCAAAAATTCCCCTTAAAAAATAATAGAGAAAATTATCCAAATCACTTAATCCATAAGTGATAACTATTTATATCTTGTAACAACTACATGATTATGTGATTTGTGGAAAACACAGCATGTGATATGGGGAAACACGGTCTTGGAAGATTCACGATGGTCATAAAAACTTAAAGCCTAAAACAAATAGCGTACTTCACAAGTAAAAAAACACTAATGGATGATATGATAATTTATCATTCTTTACAACTAAGAAAACACTAGTTCTCACTTTTCAAATTTGCCAACGCAATAATCTTGACTCTCATGAAAACGCAATAATCTTGACACTCATGAAAACATTAGCTATCATTTTTAAAGTTTGGAAACACAATAATCTTGAACGTCGAGTTTCCTTTTGAAAGCAAGTCATCCATTCGTCGGTGGAGCCAGAGTCTATAATCTATATGGATAATTTATCATTCTTTACAACTAAGAAAACACTAGTTCTCACTTTTCAAATTTGCCAAACGCAATAATCTTGACAACTTATGAAAACATTAGTTTTCATTTTTAAAGTTTGGAAACACAATAATCTTGAACGTCGAGTTTCCTCTTGAAAGCACTTTCAAGTCATCCATTCGTCGGTGGAGCCAGAGTCTATAAACTATTCGCAGAATTAAGAAAAGCATTAACATAGGGACTCTTCTATCTACATCATAATAATAATAATAAGAAGTCAGTGAACTTCTCAGAGTCATCTCAAAATTCTTGTATGCCTTAGGCAGATTTAGGAAGGGTGGAACCTCTTCATTCAAGAGATCAATCAGTTAAAAATAATTAATATTATTTTTGTATTAATGGAGAAATGGTTACATAGTTGTAACGTATCTCCTTAGTTTAGGAATTGTTCCTAGAGTTTGGGAGTTTGTTCACAACTATCTGATTTCTAGTGATGTATTTAATATTGTAATATTCATTTGATGTAGTGTAGAGTGAACGGAGAGAGAGTCTCTTCTTTGTTTGAGTGCAGACTCCAGGTGCTCTACACACCTGAGAGCTGCAACTCCTTCATTTAATTCAAAGTCTGATTTTTATCTTGGTATCAGAGCTTAGGGTAGAGGTAGCCTTAAATTTTTTTTTCTCTTAGGGATGCATCATTAAATTACATATCTGTAGTGGTAGGAGAGCATGTAAATGTATCTGTATGATCAGGTGGAGTTGCAGTAACACCTGGAGCGAAGGGTCTCAGATGACTAATCATCTCTGAGACGAAGAAAGGGTTGGCTCGGACTTAGTGCGCGGCCTGGAATGCAGAAGCATATTGGCGCGACCTTTTTGTGAATAGACGCGCCCATTGGCACGGGTTTGAGGTTGATAAGCGCGCCAAAGAAAAAGCAACTGAATTGGCGCGGATCCGTGGCTGTTAAGCACGCCAAAATCGGTGCACACCGTGAATTTTTCTTTTCTGTGATTGGCATGGATCTTTCGCTGTGGAAAGCGCCTTTGACTAGAAAGAAGAGCCAACCTCCTTCTCTTTGAGAAATCTGCAATCTTTTGCAGATCAGACCCTGTCTGGTGGTGGTACGTGGAGATTTCTGCTCGGTGGCAGCAGATTTTATTTGCCCGGTGGTGGCGAATTGAGGTTCCTTGATCTGCTCGATGGTAGCAGATCGGACCCGCCCGATGGTGGCGAATTGGGATTCTGTGATCCGCTCGGTGGTAGCTGATCGGACCTGCCCGGTAGTGGCGAATTAGAGCTCTGAGATCTGCTCAGTGGTAGCAGATCAAATTGGCCTGGTGGTGGCGCAGTGCAGCTCCTCGATCTGTTCGGTGGAAGCACATCGTCTTTGCCCGGTGGTGGCGTGGTGGAGTTGTCCATGATCTGTTCGGTGGCAACAGATCAGACTTGCCCCGTGGTGGCACAGTGAAGTTCCTGATCTATTCGGTGGCAGCAGATCGGACTTGCCCGGTGGTGGCCGATTGAAGTTTCAGTTGGGAGAAATGAATAACAGCATAGAATCATACCTCCACGAGTCTGGAAAACTCGATGGAACGAATTTCTCCAACTGGAAATTTAAAATGCAAACTTTGCTAGAGAGTGTGAATGCATGGTTGATCGTCTTGGGAAATGAGCAGAGAACTGGAACATCGGCCCAAGAACAAGATTGGGACAAAAGAGAAACAAAAGTGAAATCATATTGAAGATGTCTGTTAAATACAATATTATCCCGCATATCAGAGATTGCAAGTCGGTCGCGAATATATGGACAACGATCAAGAATTTGTACGAGACACAGAATACAAATCGTGTTCTGGCACTCAAGGGAAAACTGTTTGCATTGAAGATGGAGGAGAATGAGTCTGTTGTTGGATTCATGGGCAGAGTTAAGGACCTGAGTGACAAATTGGGAGCTATTGGAGAAAAGGTGTCCGACTCAGATCTCGTCACACTCACATTGAACAGGATGACTGATGAATACCAGACGTTCATCACAGGACTGTCAGCAAGGGAGAAAGCCCCTTCATTTGATGACCTGACAGCAATTCTACTCCAGGAGGAGGAGCGACGACAGAATCTAAAAACTCAGAGCAATGACCTTGCCCTGATGGCGAAAAGGCGACACTATAGAGGGAAGCAGCACCAGCACCAGCACCAACATCAGCATCAACGACTGCAGCAGCAGCAGAAAGGAGCCAATACATTTCAAAAGAAATCATTTAGATGTATGACTGATAATTATGTTAAGAAATTTTTTTACTGTGGAAAGTCTGGTCATCATATTAAAGAATGTTATAAGAGGCAGGGGGATGAAAGAAGAAGCAAACAGAGGAGAAACCAGAGTTGTTTTGCTGGAGAAGAGGAGGACCACAGCCATGATCTTTGACTATTCACAGTCGATTGTTCTCTTTCAGCATCAAAGGGAGATGAGGACGACATATGGTATGTCGACTCTGGTGCATCCTCACACATGACCGGTAAGAAGGACTGTTTTGATTTTCTTGAAGAAACTGCATGTGGATCAAAAATTTATCTAGGAGATGACAGTGGATATGAGATCAAAGGATATGGGGATATTCTTGTGAAGCTACCTAGTGGTGATATTAAGAATCTTAAAAATGTACTATATGTTCCAGGAATTAGGAAAAACTTGATCTCTGTCTCAATGATTACAGACCAGGACATGTAGGTGTAATTCTTTAAGAATAATTGTGTCATTAAGGATAGCCAGATGGTAACAGTTGCAACAAGAGTGCGCGTGGGGAATTTGTATAGATTGGATGCAAAGAGTATGCCACGACAAGAAATGGTTGCAGCTGGATCAACAGTCGAAAATCTCTGGCATCAGAGATTCGGTCATCTCAATTTGCAAGACCTCATCTTACTTCAGAAGAAAGGTATGGTCGATGGACTCCCTATTTTTCATAATGTCAAGATGGACTGTGATGGATGTGCATTAGGGAAGATGCATAGAGAAGAGTTCCCTTTGCATGTCAACAAAAAGGAAAGAGACATTCTAGAACTAGTGCATACAGATATTTGTGGACCTATGCAAACTAGGTCTTTAGGTGGAGCGTATTACTTTCTGTTGTTTACAGATGATTGCACTAGGTTTTCATGGGTGTATTTTTTAAGTAAAAAGAGTCAAGCCTTTCGATACTTTAAAGAGTTTAAATCTATGATAGAGAATCAAACAGGAAAGAGGATAAAGATTCTTCGCTCGGACCAAGGGGGAGATTACAGGTTAGGAGAGTTCATGAACTTCTGCAAGCAGCATGGGATTGTGTAGCAATTCACAGTGCCACACACTCCACAGCAGAATGGAGTAGCAGAACAAAAGAACAGAACTCTTGTGGAGTGCGCCAGAAGTATGCTTCAAGGTAAGGGTCTATCGAATGGTCTTTGGGCAGAGGCTATCAACACTGTTTTTTATTTAAAGAATAGGAGTCCCACTAAATGTCTAGGCTTCAAAACCCCTTTTGAAGCATTGTTGGACTCAAGCCAGCGGTTATTCATTTGAAAATTTTTTGGTCAAAAGCTTATGCTCATATACCGAAAGCAGATAGGAAGAAGTTAGACCCCAAAGCATTGAAATGTATATTTGTTGGATATGGAACTGAGTATAAGGCATATAAGTTATATAATCATGTGACTCACAAAGTCTTTGCAAGCAGAGATGTTATTTTTCATGAACAGGTTGAAGATAGAAAGGAAGTTTCTAGCAGTGATAGCCACATTCCTTTGCTGATAGAAGTGAACAGTGAAGAAGATGAAGAGCAGGAGCAGGAGCAGAAACAGGAAGAAGTAGCAGCAGATAGTGTAATAAGTGATGATGCAAGCCTGGAAAGCGCTGAAACAGATAGAGTTGAGGTAAGCCCTCTACCTAGAAGATCGGGTAGGAAGACTAGACTACCTGCTAGATTGAGAGACTATGCTTTAATGTCCAAAATTTTAAACATTGTAGAACCCGCAAACTATGAAGAAGCAAGTAAATCAGATGAATGGAGGGTTGCAATGCATGAGGAAATTGAATCAATATATAGAAACCATACTTGGGACTTAGTTGAGTTACCTGAAGGAAAAACCCCTATAGGATGTAAATGGCTATATAAACCGAAGATAAATGCAGATGGGACTGTAGAAAAATTCAAAGCTAGACTGGTAGCAAAGGGTTACTCACAGCAAGAAGGGATAGATTTCGATGACACCTTTGCCCCTGTAGCTAAATTAAATACAATTAGAATGCTAATTTCTTTAGCAACAAAACATAAATGGAAGCTACACCAGCTAGATGTTAATTATGCATTTCTGAATGGTGAATTAAAAGAAGAAATCTATTTAGTACAGCCTCCTGGTTTTGTGAAAAAGGGGCGGGGGCAGTTAGTGTGTAAATTGCATAAGGTAGTTTATGGTTTGAAACAAGCACCCAGGTCATGGTATGAGAAAATTGATTCATTTTTTATAGACCATGGTTTTCATAGGAGCCTCAACTATCCAAACGTGTATACCAAGTTAAATAAGCAAAGGCAGATTATTTTGATTTCTTTGTATGTTAGGATGACATGATCATAACAGGAAAAGAAAATAATTTGATCAAAGAAATCAAGCAGCAAATGTCACAAGTATTATGAAAGACCTTGGAGATCTTCATTATTGCCTAGGTTTGGAGGTATGGAGAGATTCTGGTCAAACTTTTCTTACTCAAGGGAAGTATGCCAGAACTCTGTTGGAAAGATTCAGAATGGAGCAGTGCAAAACAACAGCAACACCATTGCAGCAGAATCTCAAGTTAAGCAGTGACAATGGCACAAAATAGGTGGATGCCACTTTGTATAGACATCTGGTGGGAAGTTTGATATATCTCACGACAACGAGACCTGATCTGGCATATTTTGTTAGTGTGTTGAGCCAGTTCATGTCCAAACCACTTGAAATTCACTGGATTGCAGCAAAATGTGTGTTGAGGTACCTTAGTGGTACTTGTAATTATGGTATTTTATACACTGACATTTCTGATGTTACTTTAGCAGGTTATTCAAATTCTGATTGGGCAGGTAACCTGGATGATAGAAGGTCAATCACAGGTTACGCATTTAGTACTGGATTTGGGGTTATTTCATGGAGTAGCAAAAAGCAAAGTACTGTAGCACTATCATCATGTCAAGCTGAGTACCAAGAATTGTGTGCAGCCACATGCGAAGCTATCTGGATGAGGAGATTGCTCAGCGATGCAGGCGAAGGACAGAAAGAATCTACCAGCATCAAAACTGACAACCAGCGCACAATCAAGCTTGCATACAATCCAGTTTTCCATAAAAATACCAAACATATTGACACTCAGTTTCAGTTTGTTCGAGAAAAGATACAGTCTAAAGAAATATGTGTGGAGTATTGTAACACTTGTGATAATTTAGCTGATATTTTTACTAAGCCTCTAGGGTGAGTAAAGTTTGAATTATTTAGAGGGATGTTAGGAGTGCAAAATAACCCTTTCTCCATTAGGGGGGGAGTTAAAAATAATCAATATTATTTTTGTATTAATGGAGAAATGGTTACATAGTTGTAACGTATCTCCTTAGTTTAGGATTTGTTCCTAGAGTTTAGGAGTTTGTTCACAACTATCTGATTTCTAGTGATGTATTTAATATTGTAATATTCATTTGATGTAGTGTAGAGTGAATGGAGAGAGAGTCTCTTCTTTGTTTGAGTGCAGTCTCCAGGTGCTCTACACACCTAAGAGCTGCAACTCCTTCATTTAATTCAAAGTTTGATTTTTATCTCAATCTTGAGATTAAATAACTTTAGCGATTCCTTAATTTGGAAATGGGACTAGTTGGCACTTAGCAAAGGAATCGAACCTCTTCATTCAAGAGATTAATTTTAATTTTAATGGTGTGAGATTAAATAATTCTAGGGACCTTTTAGTTTGGAGTTGGGATTTTTTAGCTGGAAAGATTAGGGCCAGCTCGGCTTATGATGAGATTACACAA
Source organism: Pinus taeda (assembly GCA_000404065.3). NCBI lineage: Eukaryota > Viridiplantae > Streptophyta > Pinopsida > Pinales > Pinaceae > Pinus > Pinus taeda. The sequence continues at coordinate 7,913 of APFE030078345.1, read as the reverse complement.
TTAGATATTACAATAGCTAACGGCTGGTGGAACAAACTTATCTAGAAATGGCCAATTCCAAACAAGCTAAGATTCTTCACTTGGCTAGTCCTGCACAACAAAATTCTGACCTAGGAAATCATGCAAAAAAGTTTTTCAGGGTTCAAGTGGATGCGGCTTATGCAATCAACATGAAGAAACTTCTGACCATCTCCTGGTAAATTGCAAATGCGCCCTCAAAATATGGGCTTATGTTATTCAAACCTTGAGCATCAAAGAAAATGCGAAGAGGATAACTTTTGAAGAATTATTATTCAAATGGGTGAAGAACTTAAGAAGTATAAACATCTTTGTTCTTTGCCTATTTTTGTTGCATGGGTATCTGGTTGCTTAGAAATAAGGTCATTTTCATAGATGAAAGGATTTATATTATGTTCCAAGTCTCCAATATCATCTCTCATTTCAGGGAATATCTCCCCCTCTAGAAAACAAAACCGCAAAGAAGAGTATTTTTTCCTTCCATTCCACAATACTTGTCACTAGGCTTTTTCGATGGAGCAACTCAAGAGAAGGTGTGTGGAGGAGGAGGATAGATTAGGTTGTTAGATAATAGATCATTCCTCTTCAGAATTGGATTTGGTCCCGGAACAAATACCAAAGCATAATGGATTGTTGTTTGGGCACTCATGATGCTTGCAATTAAAAAATATTAAAAATATGCTTATTCCAAGCCACTCAAATATGTTGTTGATTCACTGTTAGGAGAGGCTCACTTAGAAGTGTGGAAGCATAAAATTGAAGAAATAAAATATCAGTTTTAAGATATTACATTCCAACATATATACCGAGAGTTCAACGATACAGTTGATTCTCTCTCAAAAAGAGCATTAGAATTCGATCTAGTATAATTATCTATGAAGGTTTGCTTGACAACCAAATCTAGAGCTCTCACTCCATTCCTATTGGATCCAAGTATAATTATGTATAAAGGTCTGCTTGAGAACCAAATCTAGAGCTCTCACTCCATTCCTATTTCCAACATTAACTAATGCTCAATGTTGAACATCTCAGCGACAGATCGAAAATTTCAGCAACATAGTCTAACAGTTTGAAGGTCCAGCAAAGGAAGTTTTTGATCTAGAGTACTCTTTTTAGTGCCTTAAATGTTCCTGTAGCTTTCTGTGGGTATTTAGATTAATTTTACAGCAAAACCAGTCTTATGTGTTTAATTTTATGTCGTTACTAGGTTACGGTACATGTTCCTGCATCTTTCTGTGGGTATTTGGACTAATTTTACAGCTCGGACAGACTTTTGTGTTCCAAATTTTCTGTTTTTACTAGGTTAACCATGGATATAGATAATTAGTTTTCTTGTAGACTCTGTTGATTTATTCAGTCTTTGAATTGCAATACTGGAAGCTTACTCAATCAAAATCTGAAATAGTGTAAACCAACAAATCTGTATTTTTTTTACTCAATCAAATAACAAAAAATATTTTTTATAGTGAAAAAAAACAAATACTAATCTCAATATTTAATTGAGAATGAAAATGTGAAATGTCTTTTTGTAAGCACATTTTAAAAGAAATTATAAAAATATAGCATAGTTATAGTTTTTATAAGTTAAATTTAAATTAAATTGATTTTTTTCTCAAGGAAAATAGTAATTTTATTCTAACGAAGTGAACAAAACTACATATAGTAGATGCTCAAAGCATATGCAAAATAATGGATCTTGTTGACCAAGATCAATAAGAACTCATCAAAAAGTTACCCTATTCTACTCTTTCCTACCTTTATTTTTTTTCCACTTTTCGCCAACCACTAGAGTTGGTTGTAGATGATACGATGGCCTTTTGAGACTCGTTTATATTTGATGGGATTTCCTTATCCGAGTCCTGATCCATCTAATGTGTGAGTTCGTTTGGTACCAATTGCTTCTTTTTCGGAGGTAGTCATCACAATCTGTTGTTGTTGTTCTGTAGGTATTGGAACTATTGTTGAGTTGAGTTCTGACATGTCCTTCTGTGTGGTGTCCTGGGGAATTCTGAGCATTACTATTTGTAGTATTTTCTGTAGTTTCTTCTTCTTCTCTTTAAGCTACTTGTGTGTTAGAAAACTACCATCCTTTTGGCTTTTGTGGTTGTCTCTTTTTTCTTGCTTTTTTATTTTGATGACATGCACTTTGAAAATGACCAGTTTGAAGACATATACGACATCTGAAGGTTGTATTCTCATAGTCAAGGGGCTGGGACCAATGTTGCATTAATCGTTATCGGGATAATATCGGCGCGAGGAAAAATCAGAAAAAATCGTAATTATCAGAAAATAATCAGAAAAATCGGGAAATAATCGTTTGGTACAAAAATTTTCATTTTTTTTCAATTTTTTTAATATCTTATCCATCTACAACATAAAATAAATACATTAACACATAAATATGATAAAATAACTAATATATAAGATGTATAATATCATTTCTAGTGCTAAAATCGCACATAACACTGAATCATGTCCTGAATAGTAAGTCCTGACTCCTGAGTCCCAACTCAGCCTCAAAATATCAACAAAAAATATGATAATGTATCTCATCATGTCATAATTTCATATACAATAAAATGAAGAAAATAACTAAAGTCTAATCCTATTGATTTCCTCTGCTCCTCTTGCGAGAAAATGCCACAGCTTTCCCTTTCCCTCTAGATGTAGATGTTGGTGCTCGTGCTGGTGGAGATGGCAGTGGAGTCTGATGTGCTCTAGAAGCTGAAGAACTAGAAGTAGGAGCTATAGGAGGTAGACCACGTCCTCTACTAGTGGCAGTGGTAGCCCGGGCAGGTGGTGTCACCTCCTCCTCCTGTTCCTCCTCCTCCTCCTGCTCCTCCTCCCCCTCCACTACATCCTACACTAACCAATCATCAACAG